>WNWU01013639.1:1633456-1690654 GCA_012654045.1 Ptyas mucosa | reverse complement strand
GCCTGGGGAGGGCGAAAACGGCCTTCCCCACCCCACTGGAGGCCCTCCAGAGACCGGAAACGGCCCATTTCCCGACTTCCGGTGGGACCGGAAGGCCCGAAAATCAGCTGGCCAGCACGCACATGTGCGCTGGAGCTGAGCTTCGGCAATGCTCGTGTGCCCACAGATATGGCTCCAGGTGCCACTTGTGGCACATGTGCCACAGGTTCGCCATCACTGCTATAGGATAACAGTTCAAATATTTAAATACAAAACAGTGAAATACAACAAACTGGAATATCAATGTGTCCTATTCTTTCTGCATCTGACTTATTAATCTCTATATGTGAATCTTGCTTGCTAAACCTGATTTTATTAAGTAATTTATATCATGTTTCAGATTTTAGTTTTCTGCACATTGTGCTTTTAATGGAATCATATAACAAAGGTATGTATCCCAAATCCACAATTTTATCTAAAGTTAACATTGGATTATAAAGTACATAGGTACACTAAAATAAGTTACTGAGGCTTCATCCATGATGCCTTTTAATTAATTATGCACCATTAAGTTGGTGTTAACTTAACTCTTAGAAATCATACAGCAAGATTTTCTCCAGGAGCATCTGTTCCCAATCTAGTCATTGGTACATCCATTGCCACCATAATTGAGTTCATCTACCTTGCTATGACCCATTCTCTTCCTCTTTTCTTTTCTATGTTTTCCAGAGTAATAGACTTCTCCAAAGAGTTAGATCTTCATTTAATGTATCCAAAGCATAATAATTTGTAGCTATTTATGCACTAAGTACCATCGGTTGATTTGTTTGATCATTTCTTTATTTTCTAGATGAGCCATGGGATTCGAAGAAGTTTTCTCCATTGCTAAATTTTGGAAGCATATGTACTCTTCCTAACCTGCTTATTCAAAGTTTTTGCTTCCATACACTCTCACATGAAAAATCATTATCTGCATGATTCTAATCTTCATAGATAAAGACACATCTCTGAATCTTAATATCTTTTCTACAGTCTCCTTTGCTAGTCTGCCATGTACTGGTCCATGGTGTATTTTATCTGACTGCTGGTTATTTTATTGTTGATAGTTGATCCTAAAAGGCAAAAGCTATCCACCACTTCAATATCTTCATTATTAATTCTGGGATTGGTTATTGTACCTGTTATTATTTTGGTCTTCTTAATATTTAATTTTAATTTAATGGGTAGAAATTAAGTTGATTGAAAGCTTCCACCTCAGCCTTTGGATTAATCTCTATCATTCCATGTAAATGTCATGAAATGTACTGATTGTTCTTTTCCTTTTTTAACTGAAAACTATAACTATAGAGGCTATGGCTTCTTTTCCTACCTATGCTTGAGCTACTGGTGCTTATGTAATACTCAAAGGATATCGCTAATTTTTGTTTAGGTCCTAAGGACTGGCTCTCACGTTTTCACACTTTTCTTCCAAATAAATACAGAGCACACAGAGGAACAAAGCCATCCTTCAGCTTATCAGCCCAAGTTTGACATCTTCCAACCAACCAACCTGAGGAAAAAATTCGGAGCAAACTTTTCAATTACCGTGCTAAATCTCCAAAAGATATTCAGCCTTTGAATATTAATTTACAAAGCTGCATTTTTAAAAAAGTAAAACCTGAAAAGAAAAGGGAGAAAAAGTGCTATCCATTCTAACTCCAATCAAAGCATGTTAGTATGTAGGCTTATTTTTTGGCTGAACATTTTCTAAACTTTTTAGGGTTTATAGCTGAGTCTATAAATTATATACTGTATAATTGCTTACTTATTTGCACACTTTTCTTCTTTTAACAGTAGAAAGATAGCTTTGTCAAAAGTAAGAAAGAGAGATTAAGGATAGATGTTTACTTTAAATTAAGATATATCAAATATCATGAATTATAAATTATGTTAGTTATAAGAACCTGTTTTATTCTACAAAGAGTTATTGCCTCAATCATTTTTATCAAATCAAATTAGAATAACAGAGTTGGAAAGGGCCTTGGAGGTCTTCTAGTCCAATCTCCTGCTTAGGCAGGAAACCCTACACCACTTCAGACAAATGGTTATCTAATCTCTTCTTAAAAACTTCCAGTGCTGGAGCATTTACAACTTCTGGAGGCAGGCTGTTCCACTGATTAATTGTTCTAACTGTCAGGAAATCTCTCCTTAGTTCTAAGTTGCTTCTCTCCTTGATTAGTCTCCACTCATTGCTTCCTGTCCCAGGAGCAAAATTGGGAGCACGTATTTTGATAATTGATTCTGGGAACTTTTACTAGAGAAGCAAGAAATTAAACTGATACCTATGACTCATTAGGAACCTTTCCTATTCTAAATAAATATTTTTCTTAGATTTAATAAGAAAATGACTAATATACATACAATGTAGCTTCTTCTAAAACACTATCACATAGACTATAGAGGATATAATACAAATAGTCCTTACCTAATGACCAGTTGCTTAGCAGTTGTTCGAGGTATGATAGCTTCCCAAAAGCTTCTTACAACCTGGTTTCAAAATTATAGCCACTGCAATGCCCCCCCACAGTCATGTGAATAAAATCCAAGTGTTTGGCAATCCACCCTTCCTTACAATGGACCACAGAGATGCTGCCACCACCATCTCCCCCCATCCTGCTTCATCTTTGGACTCCTTCCCATTCTGCTGGGTCCCCACTCCTCAATCGGTCATTGTACATCTTTTGGAGGCTCCAGAGATCATGCTGGGGAAGAAGAGCAGGCCATTCTGCCCCTTGGCATCCCTGAGGGTCTCATAACTCTGTCCTGGAAGTGGCTACCACTTTGGGAACAGCCATAATGAACTATGGCTGTCCAAAATTATACTGCCTCTGGGATGGTACTATGCAGTTATTGAAGGATATTGAGGAATGGAGAAGGCTGCTATCCTTTCCCAACATCAGCTCTAGAGTTTTTTGCAATTTGAATTCATTGTAATCACTCCTAAAATGATACTTATTGTTCTCCTTCCCCAACAGATCTCAGAAGCTTCCAGAAGGAGATCCTCAGAGGGTAAATTCTGGTCAGTGATGGAGAGTGGAGGATATGTGAGATAATGGGATGGAAAAGTAAGTCCAAGGCCTGCATTTTTTCCTCATTTCTTATTCTATAATTTTGTACTTGCACCTTTGATTCTTCACACTGCTTTGCTCTGTATTGCTTTGCATGTTTAAAATGTCTTTCTAAAGAAACCAGTTATATCTTTATAAAGAAAAAATATTGGAGAAAGCTTATCGATAAATGATATTGCAATGAAAACCATACAGAACAAATGTTTTTTGTGGTAGATATACATTAAAACCCTGCAGGGACAAAGAAAATGGAAACTGTCTTTATAATGGATCATAAATCTTGCAAACAATATGTATTCATGGATTAAAAAGCACTTGATGATTTATCTCTAGACTTAGAAGAATGAATATTTCCATTGCAAATGAAATTATAGCATTTACATGCTCAGCATTAACTTTGAGAATAATATTCTTTGTAGAAATTGCACGTGGAGATTTTCCTACCCTTTGAAAATTGAGTGTTATATAGACTTTTCCAAAAAAAATTCCCATGAAACAAAGTGAGTGAAATGTTTTTTCATGCACAATTTCAGCACTACACTTGACCATTTTTTAACTTAGATATAAGGAAACTAAAATAAAAAAGAGAATCTCTTTTTATATGTGCTTCCCAAACTGTAAATGATAAATAGATAAAATAATCCAAGATGGAGATTAAAAATATTTAAAGGATTATTAAAAATAATATAAAAATTAAAAATATTTAAATGAATCAGGCAAAACTTTGAGTACATACAGAATAATTCTTAAGAAAGAATAATTTGATCCAGTCTGATAAGTTACTACTCCTAGAAAATCTGCATGGAATTGTTTCTGAAGGCTGGCTATTTCCTGTGCATATTCCACTTCATGCTTTCCTTCTCATCAGCCATTCCTGTTCCTATGAGGATTTTTAAGACAAAGCCCTCCAGCAAGGTTTCCCCAGGAGAAAGGAATTATGTTAGGGCAGGGAGTATTTTCCATGAGCTTTGTGACTGATGCAGTAAAGGCTATCCCAGCCAAAAATTCAAGCCATCATTCACCTCTTCAGAAACTGATGGACAATTTGCATTTTGATATCTTGGTAATTGAGTTTGAAAAGCATGCAATATGGAATGTTTGCACCCTCTTACCTAAAAGGCTATATCTTCCAAAGAAAGTCAACCTTATAATTGAGGCATATAATATCCATTCAGCATCAGCTAAATTTCTATGGGGCTGCAAGAGGTTTGCTACCATTTCTCATGACCTTCTAGCCATAATTGAGAGAAACAGCCCATTTCAAGTAGAGGTGATACAATTTGGATACCTGAATAGCACTTTTAAAAATGAAAATAGGTTCTTCAGTCATGAATATTTTGTCCAATATTATTGGGTGAGGCTTTTATCAGAGAAAGTATAATATTATTAAGTATTATTGAACTGCATGGATGCCAGGAAAGAAATCCATTTCATTCTAGCTGAAAAGACAAGATGTGGGTCTTGCTGAATAGATTTGAAGAAGCTGCCCAGGTAAGAAGAAATATTTTTTTAAGTGCAAAGAAAATATTATTAAAGCAATATGAATTTTAATATACTTTGATTTCTATCAATTCCCAAAGCATTTTGTTTTATTGAAATAAGAAGTATGCAATTTGCATATTTATTTTTAAATGCCCCAGAGCTCTTCACCAATGAAAACTTACATTTTTTTCTAGCTGGTGTAAATAGAAGTGGAATCATTTTATGTGGATAATCTCTGTCCTTTTAATATGGAAAAGAACTAAAAGTTTTGGAAGGGAAGAGAGAGGAAAAGAGAAGAAGAATATAAAGACAAAAATTCTTTAAAGAACTTTAAAGACTAAGAACTCTTGGACTACATGCAAATTGAAATAGCTTTGCAACATAGCTCTCTTAACAATATTATTCATTAGCTCTTATTTACATATTTCTTTTAAGCAAAAATAATTCATTAACTATGAGTTTTGTATGTCATTTTTATTGATTATTGCAGGAAACAAATTTGGAATCAGGAACAAAATGAGCTATTTTAATCATTGAATATCTACTTCTCCATTTTCTTCCTGCTATTGAAATATAAAGTTATTAATATTCTTTCTCTAGTAGTCCTATTAATTTGCCTCTTTTTTTGTTTTGATATGGCTTTTGTCAGAGAGCATCAAGAAAAAGTTTCAGACAAGAACCTAGCTGGGAGATAACAAGTTTATAAATTAATTTAGAAATAGATGAAACCTGGCAGAAAATGCAACCAGGAACTAGTGGTCCTCAATCCAATCATAGTACATAACATGGTCACTCAATCTTCTTGCATAAATTGAGTATTAAACACTTCAAATGCCTTGCTTAAGACCTTAAGGCTTACTTGGTATCTTCCATATATATGGATTTCACACTTGCCGAGACATTCTAGAAGGTGGTTCATATATGTAGAGGGTATCTAATTGGGAAAGTCTGCCATAGTAGGTTTAAGTACCATAATATATTGCATGAATGGAACATCTCATGATGTAAAGATATTAAATATTGAAATACATATGGAAAAATAATGAAAGTCTTTCAACAAATCTCTGAATTCAAAAGGATGTTCCAACCTTGGTATGCTAAAGGATGCCGTTGGACAGGGCCAGCTCTAGGCTAAGACTAAGTAGGCACTAACCTAGGATACCTTGTCTTAAGGAGTATCAAAGGTTTCCAAAAAAGCACAATGAAAAAATGAAAAGCAGTAATGATGTACTCAGTGAGCCAGCATATCTACTGGAAGATTTAATATAATTAAGAAATAAGAGGACATGTTTTGAATATACCTAACAAAAATTGATGAACCAAATATGTCTTTGCATAGGTTATCAAAATAGAGCTGGGCCTTCAATGGCAGATAATAACCAATTCAAAGGAGATTGAAGAATGATGGGAGTACTTTTTAATTCTATTTATTTATCATGTGTAAAATAAATTTAAATAAATAAAATGTTTAGAAATGCCCATCTCTCTCATTGATTGACTCTGGGTGGTATACTGAAATAATGCACTGTAGAGATTTCAAGATAATTTAGAAGTTATTTCCCACTTATGTGAACGTCTAAAAGTTAGATCAGCACCCCAGTCATTAACTGTCAGATGGCTGCAGGAAATTGTGTCCTAACAAGTTCAGGTAAAGACTGGATATATGTTTTATTTATAACATGTCAAGAAGATAATCATATAGTTTTGTACTACTTTATCAGCCAGAAATAATTTTAGCAATTTTATCCCATTTTTGTAGGCTTTAGCTTCATAAAGTTAAATATGTATACTCAAATTCATTTTATTAATTTCCTGTGGTTACCTGTTTGTGTTTTTACTGACCTTTGAAATAATCAAATACATTATTTTACAAACTTCAAAAAGCTTCAAGGCACAATAATAAATGGATCATTGACTATGCTACACTCAATATGCTGTTATAATTCCCCTTAATACAGCACTTCTGAGAAATTTTAGTTTGAAAGATTGCACTTATAAAATGACCAGCATAAGCCTTCTAAATATAATTGACAGTATTTGTTTTCTTCCATAAAATACTAGTGTCTAATCAAACTGTATCCCATGTCTTAATACATTTGGCTAATCAATTCTGAAAATATAATTTCATATTAATGTCATACTGAATTTGAAGATTGAAAATGTTCATAGCAAATCAAATCCTTAGTAACCAGAATAAGAAGACAGACTTTTCATCAGAATTCTTTGAATTGTATGTCAAAAGTAAATCAATCAATACAACCACATCTAAAACATATGTCCTAAAGTTGATAAGAAATATTTTTGAAATTAAAAGTCCCAGTTTCTCTTGATTCCTAAACAATAATTTAAACAGATTTGAACAGCTCTATAGCCAATTCCACCACTATTTTAGAGTGTACTTCACCAAGGTCTATAGACTTAAAGTTAGGCATTCAATTAGGCATTCAAATTAGCTAGATCTGTTATCAATTCTTTTGACCCTCATCTCTTGTGTTCATTTCCAGTTTAGTTAATTTCTTTAATCAATTGTAAAGAATTTTGTATGACATCAAAGAAATAAGCATATGAAATAAAGGGAAGATCCATTAGGTAATGTTTCAATAAGTATTTCAATAATCATAAGAATCAAGCATGATAATTACAAAGGGATAAGCTATGGTTACTTATTGTGCCCAACAGATAGAAAAATAAGTGACTCTAGATTACGGAAATGCATCACAGTGTAAACTGTACAAGTGTTGTATGAAATGTACAAGGAGACACATAATTGAGAAAGGAAACAAGGAGAACCCAGGTTGAATGCAAATCCATGTTCAACAAGTTGGAAAATGTGGACAAGAATTGTTAATGTTGATGGGTTATTCCAAGCTGAATCAAACATGATGGATAAAAATAATTATAGATAGCAGAAACTTTAGTGTGGCTAAAAGAGTGGTGTAAAAGGGAAGGCTTTGGTTTTATTAGTCTATGATGTCTGCAGCTGGTCCAATGAAAAACTGTACAAAAGATATGGTTTGCATCCATCTAAGAAAGGGCCTGAGTTACTTGGCATTAAATTCACAGATTTTCTGGATAAACATTTAAACTGAACAGTGGGACAGAGAATTACAGAACAATTATTGTTCTGAAAATTATTGATACAGAACATTTCTGTCCCCAACAACCTAAAATCAATAGGATTATCAGTGCATGTAACATAGATGTTTGTGTGGGTAAGATTATCAACCTTGCTGTCAAGCAAAACCAAGCATTTAATAGTGAGTGCCATACCATGTGCACTAATTAAACAGGTGGCAAGAAAGTAGGGGCAGTCAGGCAGAACACAGGTTATGTAGACAGTAAACACAGGGTCAGTCAAATTGGACTCAAATGTCTATACACCAGTGCACAGAGTATGAGGAATAAACAGGGTGAATCAGAAATTCAAGTAAATGAGGGCAGATATGATATTATTGCCATTACAGAAATTTGGTGGGATGAAACTCACAAATGGAACATACAGCTAGAGGGATTTAAATTATTTAAAAGAAATAGACCATAAAAGAGGAGGTGGAGTTGCACTATATATAAGAAATAACTACATCTCTACAGAAATAGAGCACAACAATGATGAAAATTATTTTGAATGCATTTGGGTCAATCTTAAAGGGGGGAGGAGCCATACGTCTATACTATAGGCCACCCAACCAAACAGAGAGATGAACTTTTTGCTGATCAGCTAACTAAGGTATGTAGGAAGCACATCACAATAGTAATGGTGGATTTTAACTACCCTGACATCAACTGGGAGACAAACTCTGCATCATGTGGAAGATCCAACAGGTTCCTAACAAACCTAGCAGACAACTTTGTTTCCACAAAGTAGAGAAGGGAACAAGGGGATCAGCCATATTGGATTTAATTCTCACTAACAGAGATGAATTAATATAAGGTATTGAAGCTACAGAAACCTTGGGGGCAAGTGATCATGCAATATTGGAATTCAATATTATGTAAGCACAAGTAGTAGAACAAAGTCAAACTAGAGTCTTGGACTTTAAGACAGCTAATTTCAATAAACTTAGATAGAGCTTGGGAAGGATTCCATGGATGAGAATCCTCAAGGGGAAAACAACTGAAGAAGCTTGGGAAATTTTGAAAAGTGAGATTATAAAAGCCCAGTCCAGCACAATACCAATAAAGAAGAAAAATAACAGCTCTCAAAAGAAACCATCATGGCTGCATAAAGAACTCTCTGACAAATTGAAAGACAAAAAGGACAAATATAAAAAGTGGAAAGAAGGGCAAATAACTAAGGCAGAATATCAGCAAATAGCCCGAGCCTATAAAGATGAAGTGAGGGAAGCTAAGGCTCACAATGAACAAAGGCTTGCGACAAAAGTAAAAAATAACAACAACAAAAAAAAGCTTCTTCCAACATGTTAAAAGTAAGAAAAAAGTCAAGGGAACGATTGGTCCATTGCTGGGAGAAAGTGGCAAGAAGCTGACAAGCAACAGGGAGAAAGCAGAACTACTTAACTAGTTTTTTGCAAGTAAAAATAGGGAAGAAAATAGTAAGTGAACGCCTATCTACCCTAGAGGAGTTCAAATCACCAGGATCAGATGGATTACACCCCAAGGTTCTGAAGGAACTGGCAGACAGGATCTCAGAATCACTGAACTATATATTTCAAAGATCCTGGAGCATCGGGGAACTGCCAAAGGACTGGAAAAGAGCTGATGTATTTCCCATCTTCAAAAAAGGGAAAAAAATAGATCCAGGAAACTACAGACCTATCAGTCTGACCTCAATACCAGGGAAGAGTCTGGAAAAGATAATCAAGCAATGAATCAGTGAACACCTAGAAGAAAACAAAGTAATAACCAAAAGCCAACATGGATTTGTCAAAAGCAGATCATGCCAGACTAATCTTACTGCATTCTTTGACAAAGTGACAAAATTAGTGGACCAGAGGAATACTGTCCATATGATTTACTTGGACTTCAGTAAGGCATTTGATAAAGTAGACCATAATCTACTACCAAAGTAGAAAAATGTGGGTTAGACAGCATCACCACCAGATGGATTTGTAACTGGCTGACCAACCACACTCAACGTGTAGTCCTCAATGGAACTGCATCTACATGGAGGGAAATATGTAGTAGAGTACCCCAAGGCTCTGTTTTAGGCCCAGTAATTTTCAACATCTTCATCAATGACTTGGACAAGGGGATAGATGGAGAATTCATCAAATTTGCAGATGACACCAGGCTGGCAGGAATAGCCAAAACTCCAGAAGATAGGCTTAAAATTCAGAAGGATCTTGACAGACTTGAATGTTGGGCACTATCTAACAAAATGAAATTCCATAGTGAAAAAAGTAAGGTTTTACGTTTAGGCAAGAAAAACAAAAAGCACAGGTACGGTATATGTAGTACCTTGCTCAATAGTAGTAACTGTGAGAAGGATCTTGGAGTCCTAGTGGACAACCATTTAAATATGAGCCAGCAGTGTGCAACAGCTATCAAAAAAGCCAGCACAGTTCTAGGCTGCATAAACAGAGGGATAGAATCAAGATCACGTGAAGTGTTAATACCACTTTATAATGCCTTGGTAAGGCCACACTTGGAATACTGCATTCAGTTTTATCTCCATGATGTAAAAAAGATGTTGAGACTCTAGAAAGAGTGTGGAGAAGAGCAACAAAGATGATAAGGGACTGTAAGCTAAAACATGTTACATCTTTTCTATCTTGCTCTACAGAGTAGACAGTTGGTCTCTGACAGAAAACCACTTGAAGAAACTAGAAGCATTTGAAATGTGGATTTACAGATGACTGTTACGTATAAACTGGGTTAACAAAATCACAAATGAGGAGGTGATAAGCCGCCTGGGAAAGCAAAGGGAAATAATCAAAGCCATTAAAAAGCAAAAGTTAGAATATTTTGGACATGTGATGCGAAACCCAGAAAAATACGGCATCCTTCACTCAATCCTCCAGGGAAAGATTGAAGGCAAACGAGGTCCAGGCAGAAGAAGAACATCATGGCTTCAAAACCTAAGGGACTGGTTTGGACAAAACTCAGCAGCACTTTTTCATATGGCTGTTGACAAAAATAGGATTGCCAACAGGATTGCCAAGATCCAATGATGGATATGGCACAAGAAGAAGAAGAAGCTAAAACATATGAAGAATAGTTGCAAGAACTGGTTATGTCTAGTTTAATGAAAAGAAGGACTAGGGGAGACATGATAGTGTTCCAATATCTCAGGGGCTGCCACAAAGAAGAGGGAGTCAAGCTATTCTCCAAAGCACCTGAGGGTAGGACAAGAAGCAATGGATGGAAACTAATCAAGGAGAGAAGCAACTTAGAACTAAGGAGAAATTTCCTGACAATTAGAACCATTAATCAGTGAAAAAAATTGCCTCCAAAAGTTGTGAATGCTCCAACACTGGAATTTTTAAAGAAGAGATTAGATAACCATTTGTCTGAAGTGGTGTAGGGTTTCCTGCCTAAGCAGGGGGTTTGACGAGAAGACTTCCAAGGTCCCTTCCAACTCTGTTATTCTATTCTATTTTAAACCAGAAATCTCCACATAAAAGCATAAATCTATAATCAATGAGGATTTAAATTAATTAGAAATACAATAAGAATTTTTGAGATAAATCAACAGTAGTTGCACCCCAAATTAGTTTAATTAGATTTGGTACTTTGTGCAAACTGCTGAAATGATAGGATGTGTATAAACTATGGGAGCTTGAAATTAAAAAAAAGACTCAGTTCAAATTTCTACTCATGTATGAAACACACTGCATTAACAATTAGCATTTTCTTCTAGAGATTCTTCTTGAATAAAATTGAAGTGTCTTCTACATTAACTTATTGGAAGAAGTGAACCTGTTGTGTCTTTAGTCTGTACAAGCTGTGATATTAGAGAAAGAAATTACCTCTCATCTCTGGTAGACAGCAGCCATTTCTCAATACACAAATATATACAAAGAGATGCTTGTTCTCAGTCACTTTCCTCAGATTATTTCAACTCTTTCCTCTGTTGAGCATAGAAAAATTTAAACAAGACGGAAGTCGCTAGCTTGAGGTTGGAAAATAAAAACATCATCTCAAACAGTCCCTGATATGGAAAAAACAAACAAAAACCCAAACAGAAAATTCCCTTGAATGAAAAAACAACGAATAGAGGAAATAACTTTTAAAAGAGCCTTTTATCTCTGTAGTGGGAGGTCCAAGTCTACTTTAGTTTATTATTCTGTGTTGGGCAGGTCCAATTTTTTTTATTTTTCTGATCAAACTCAGTAATTATGTACATTTCAATCTTTAATGCAAGCTTCTGGTTGCACATGAGGGTACAGTATTTTCTTTCTTTCAATTTTTCATGATCCATAATGTTAAATTGGATCTCATTTCCCCAATTGTTTTTATGGAAACATTTATGAGGTAAGTTAATTGTAGTTGACCATCACCATCATCTGGTTTGCCTGGAACATTGCATCTAATTATTTTTCCCTTGGGCTTCCGGCTACGTCATGATGAATGGAAGACTAGGGAAGGTATAGCTGCTCATCCTAGTTTTCCCTTTTCTGTGTCTGGTGGTTGTTCCTGTGCCATCGTGAGCCGTGGAGAGGTTCGTGAAGAAGCGGAGGCTTCGGGGCATGCAAGGAGGTGGCTCTCCCGCACGCCGGCAGATTTCTTCCCGGAGTGCCAGCGCAGAAAGAGGGCGGCGTGGGATCGCCCCTAAATGGTGACTATGCCTCTTGGAGAGGGAAACCCGCCAGCGTGGTGTAAGAACTCTGTTTTACTAAGTTAGCTTTGAACTGATTGAACCTCCTGCCTAAGAAACATATAAGATTTGCCATTTACTGGGGGAGTGGCTGAGATGGAGAAACAGCTGTTTTGTAAACTTCTTGCTGCTAGTTGTTATTCGCCCCTCAGAAGCGGCCATTGAACTCCCTTTGAACTCTGATATTATCAAAACTTTACCTCCTCCCCCCCTTTTTTTTGAATATATTGTCTGTTGGACAAGGAATAATTGCTTGATCTTGTTGGAATTTGCGATTGGAGATATAGTGGGATTTTCTCTTTTATTTCTCTCTTTGCTACGCTATCAGAAGAGGAGCTTTTTGTTACATCGTGACTTGATACTTCCCCCCCCCCCCCATTGCTGAAGACGGAGACTGCACTTGGTTGGTCTTATATTGCCACCTAGTGGTTGATCTGGATATTACAACTAAAAGGAAAGGAAAAGAAAGGAAAGGAGGGGAAAAATATATACACTGCCTCATAGTAAACACTGAACATTGAAAATTGAATAATTTGGATGTATCAAGAGCTGATGAATTAACTTGTTTGATTTAAAAGACCTGATTGACATATTTATTTAATAAAGAGTAGAGGAACAGCGGTTGTCTTCAGTTATGTCTACATCTTCAACTATTACCACAACAAATAAGAAAGTCATCTCGTTGCCTACCTCCGTAACCCCAAGTTCAACACATTTAGTTTCTAGAAGAACATCGGAAGATATGTCAGCAATGGGGAAGATGCCCTTTATGCAGGCTCTTCAAAATATGTTACAAACCATCCAGGAATCGATAGCTAAGAATCAGGAGTCGACATCCAAGAACTTTGAGGACTTGGGAGCAGATGTGAAAGCGGAAATGAGAGGGGTTAAGGAAGAAATTAAACAGATGCGAAGTGAATTGGGAGATATACGACAGACATTAATTCAACAAGAGGAACAAATGAAGGAGATAGAGAAGAA
The DNA here is from genome assembly GCA_012654045.1 of Ptyas mucosa. Taxonomy (NCBI): domain Eukaryota; kingdom Metazoa; phylum Chordata; class Lepidosauria; order Squamata; family Colubridae; genus Ptyas; species Ptyas mucosa. The sequence continues at coordinate 1,677,328 of WNWU01013639.1, read as the reverse complement.
GACGGAGAGATGCGAAGGGCGGATGGACAGCTGGGAGAAGAGACAAATAACGATAAATAAGGACTTAGAGGAAGAAATAATTTTCTTGGAAATGGAGAGATCTTTTTTTCTTAGAATACAGAACGTGGCGGAAGAGAAAGGTGAAAAACTGGATGAAATCGTAGGAGAAATAGTTGCAGAAACTTTGGAGGTGGATAGATCCATAATCCAACATGATATTGATGAGTCCTTTAGAGTATTCACTAGCTATGCAAAAAGGAATACTCTCCCTCGGGAAATTCATGTTCGTTTTAATAAGAAAGCCTTGTGCGAAGAATTTTATAAATGAACAAGGGCTCAAACTATTACATATAAAGGTCAACGGATAATAGTTTTGAAACAAATTCCACGTTGGGTAAGAGAACAGAGATGCAGGTATCAATTTTTGACAACTTTCCTGAGGAAAAATGCAATTTCATATCGTTGGCTGTTACCTGAAGGCTTATTGATGACATGGAGGGATAAGAAAGTGAGAATTTGGACTCTTCAAGAAGCAAGAGAATTCATGGAACAACAATTTAATTTGTCAGAATTAGATGTTGAAGGAGAAGGGGAAAGTAGAAGCCTGGAGGAATCGCAAGAGGAAGAAGAGGGAGAGGAGAGGAGAGAAGGAAAGGTGGGAAAGAAGGGTGGGGGAACACGAAAAGTTGAGCAATTAACAGCACCTCAGAGGGAGACAAGACAAACAGCTAAGAAGGCCACAACAGCGGGAAAGTAAAAACTTAGGTGAGAAAAGGAGATGGGGGAAGTAGTATGTTTGATATCTGTAAATATTAATGGTTTAAATGCTCCTAATAAGCGTAGTAGGATTTTGAACACATTAAGAAAGGCTAAGTATGATATTGTCTGCATGCAGGAGACCCATATAAAAAAAGATCAAAACCATTTGTTAGAATGCCGGGCATTGGGTAAAACCTATACCTCATTAGCAGGTCAAAAAAAAAAGAGGGATAGTGGAATATGTACAACATCATTTGAAATCCCAACAGGTATTTGCTGACCAGGAAGGCCGGGTTCTCATGCTCGAAATAGAAATCGCCCAGTGGAAGTCTTTATTGGTTTGTATTTATGCTCCTAATGACGATCGGCGGACTTTTTATCAAAACTTATATGTTAAACTGGGTGAACTGGAATACGAACATATCTGTTTAGTTGGGGATTTTAATGCTGTAACGGATAGAATGCAGGATTATGTCCCGGGAAATATACAAGGAAGGTTGAAGGATATTAAGAGAACATTACCAAAAATATGTAATGATTTACGGGAGGAATTTGGATTGCAGGATATATGGAGGTTGAGACATTCCAATAAAAATCAATATACTTACTTCTCTCCTAGACACCACTTGTGGACCCGAATAGATGTGATATGGATGTCTCTTGAGTTGAGGGGGTTGGTCTCGGAAGTGGAAATAGGGCCCAATCAGTGGGCAAACCATAACCCGCTAATGGTAACTTGGAAGATCCCACACTGTAGGAAGGGTAAATGGAGAATGAATATAGGTATTTTTAGAGATGAAGAATTTATGAGTAAATTTAGGAAGGAGTTACATCTTTTTTTTCAGGAAAATAAGAAAGAGGAAACTTCAATATACAATACATGGGATACGGCTAAGGCAGTGATGAGGGGATGGTTAATCAAATACATGATTGATAAATGTAGGGCGGATAAGAAACACTGAGACAACCTCTTGAATAAACTACAACGGGTGGAAGAAAGGATGCAAAATGGATCAACCCAGGCAACATTGATAGAGGAAAGGGATTTCTGGCAACACCAGATTAAATTATTAGATCAAGAGGAATTAGCAAATAAAATAAAGTGGACTAAACAAAATTTTTTTGAAAGGGCGAACAAAACAGAAAGATGGCTGGCTTACCGGTTTAGGAAGGAGCAGGAACAATGGAGAATAGAAGAGCTGAAAGATGTAATTGGGAATCTTCATTGTACTAAGGAAGGCAAGAGAATGGTAGCCCAGGATTTTTTCATACAGCTTTATCAGAAAGGGGAGGAAAATATTTGTGAAATTCGGAAATATTTGGAAAAGACAGACTTGCCTAAAGTCTTGGAAACAATGACGGATATTCTTAATGCGGAATTTACGATGGAGGAAGTAGAAAGAGTTATGAAAGCACAGGCAAATGGTAAAACCCCGGGTAGAGATGGCCTTCCAGTTGACCTATACAAAGCAGTGTTTGACGTTGTAGGGAAACACATGACGGATTTATTCAATGCAGCTATGAAAGAGGCTCAGGTTCCAGTATCTTGGACTGAGGCTTATATTTCTATTATTCCAAAAGAAGGAACTGACCTATCCCTTATTAAGAATTACAGGCCTATATCATTACTAAATTCCAATTATAAGATATTTGCAGGGGTCCTTGCAGCCAGACTTAGTTCCTTAATCAATTCATTCACTCAGACCAAAACGGCTTCCTTCCTAATAGATATTTACGAGATAGCCTTATAATTATTATGAATACATTCGAATTTTTTGAAAATCGCCCGGATAAACAATTAGCTTTAATGTTTGTTGACACCCAAAAGGCCTTTGACAGAATCAGTTAGGAATTTATGATTTCTCAATTGGAATATATGGAGTTTGGTGGGAATTTTATTTGGGCAATTCGAGCTATCTACCGGGAGCAGACTGCAAGAGTTCTCATAGATGGAGAGGAAACAGAGAGGATTCAAATTTGTAGAGGTACAAGACAGGGATGCCCCCTTTCCCCATTGCTATTTGTTTTGACTTTAGAACCCTTGCTTAGAGAAGTGAGAGGAAATACGGAAATAAAAGGAATGAAGATTAGGCAGGAGGAAGTTAAAGTCCAGGCTGATGCAGATGACCTTGTATTTATTTTGGATCAACCACTGGACTCGGGCCTGAAATTATTACACTTGATTAGAGAATATGGGAAGGTAACGGGATTATTGATGAATGAAGAAAAAACTAAAATCCTAGCGAAAAATATGACTCAGATGCAAAGGCAACAGTTAGAGCAGTTAATGGGTTTAAGAATCACAAATAAAATTAAGTATCTGGGTATATGGTTGACTGCCAGATGCTCCTCCATAAAGGAGGATAACTATCTTCCTCTTTACAACCAGATGCTCAGAGATCTAGAAAGATGGAAAAATCTCCAGTTATCAATTTTGGGAACGGTGGCAACTATTAAGATGTGTGTGTTACCCAAATGGCTATTTCTATTCCAAACAGCCCCAGTAAGGTTAAACAAAGAGTTTTTTACAAATTTAGATAGGAGTATTTCCAAGTTTATTTGGCAGGGAAAGAAGCCGCGGATTAGACTTAAAATATTACAAGAACCCAAAAACAGAGGAGGACTAGGACTCCCAAATTGGGAGCTCTATTACCAAGCAGCGAACTTGATTTGGGTGAAAGAATGGATGATCCTACAAAAGAGACGACTTTTGACATTTGAGGGAGCCGGTCTTCAACATGGCTGGCACTATTTTTTATGGCTGGGATCGTCCAGCTGCCCCAGACACTTTGACTATCACTATTTACGTAGGACTCTTGGGTACACTTGGGAAAAGATTAGAAGAAGAGTATATTCAAAAGTTCCATGTTGGATTTGGGCGCAGGAAGCTCAGATTTACCCGACATTGTATAAAGGGGGAAAAACTTTGACGTATGCAGGTTTTTTGGATGTTCAGGGTAATCCGAAGCCACGAGAATTATTAACTCTTCAAGGATATAAGATAGACTGGTGGTCTTACTCCCAAGTGCATACCAGGTACAAAAAAGATTTATATAGCGAAGGAATTTACTGTAAAAGACAAGAATTGGATAAGATCTTATTAGAAGGAGGGAAAGGGGTATTATCTAAATGTTACGCATATTTATTGTCTCTGCAGATAGGACAGGATGTAGTGAAGGATTGTATGATAGCATGGGGACGAAATTTTGGATATCCCCTTGACTTCCAGCAATGGGAACAGATTTGGTCAAAAAATATGAAATTAACCATGGCCTCCACATATAAAGAAAACACATATAAAATGGTCTACCATTGGCATCTCCCCCCTGCGAAACTAGCTAAAATGTTCCCCGGGACATCTTCCTGCTGTTGGAAATGCGGTTACAGCAATGGAACTTATTTTCATCAATGGTGGACCTGCCCGCAGGCGGTTAAATATTGGAAAAAAATATGGCAATGGATCTTGGAAATTACACAGATCAATTTGGAATTAAGGCCCGAGATTTTCCTGTTGGGGGCAAAACCTTTGAATGTTAAATCAGGTATATGGTTCTTGTTGATTCACATTATTACTGCAGCAAGATTAGCGTTTGCGCAGGAGTGGAAAAATCAATATTTACCGATGGATTTGAAAATAATATATAAAATTAATGAGTCTGTGGAATCAAATAGATTAACTAGATTGATCAATGTAAAAAAGATTCAGAATTTTATAACAGTTGGAAATTATGGTACGATTGGGTCCAGAAAAGGTGGGATAGAACAGATATATGATGTATATATATGATGGCAAGTATGTATGTATAAAGGAATGATTTTATATTTATGGACAATGTACTTACATTACCCCATGGTGGCAGGATTGTATATTTCATTTGTGTATTGATGCATAGAATATATTAATAAAAATTATTTTAAAAAATAATTATTTTTCCCTTTTAAACTAATTTAAAAGCAGTTATTTTATAAAGGAAAATGTATTTTTCTTCTTCAACAGTTGCATGGCAGTATTTAAAGTTAGAAAAGGGATTTATATTTGATTTTTTCCCCCTTTATAAAAGTTTAATTTTGTTTTCTTCCTATGCAAGTATATTCCCCAAGGAAGGATTGAACTTTCTAGCTGCTCATCTCTGTGCTAAGTTTAGGAAGTAGTACTACTGATACTATTTCATTTTTTAACCAGTTTTATTCTTTAAATTGCTAAAAATAGGTTCCAAAAGCCCACTCCTTGACTTGTAGAGTGAAGATGCCAGGCAACATAGATGGAATGTTGATGGTAACAATTGGAATTATCAATATACTAACAAGAAGTGGAAAATGGAAAGAGTGAGGACCCCCCAATCTTTCCGGCTTTGTGGTGAGGGGTGAGAGGGGATGGTTCCACATGAGCATTTGGCAAGTGCACTCTGGATGTTCCATCTGCACAAGCAATGAGCATGCGCATCTGCTGCTTGCACAAATGGAACAGATTCTCATATGCTTCCTCACTACTCGTGCCAGTGGGGATGCATGCGCATGCTCCCTAGCCACTTCTGTAGCCTAATTCTGAAAGCTCATGGCCCAGTAATGGCTGGGGATTGAGGACCTCTGCTCTAGGCTATAGACTCTGCAGCTCCACTACACATGTTTTGAAAAAAATGCAACAGGAAGATTAGCTCTTATACGGTTATAGAGCCCCTATTGTTTTCTCTAGCTCATACCTATAAATCACATATATGTTGGAAAAATAATCTGCATGACTCTGTGACCCAATGTATACATTCTTTCCCTATTTGTATCTGAACCTCTTCATTGTAAATCTGTTTTCCCAATTTTTTCAAAAGAATAAAAAACTGCAGAAGCCCCTTTATAGATTTGGAGTTATCATAAAAGTTATTAGTTTAAGATGGGCTTTTCTGAATCCTTTTAATATTGTTGATATATTTTTCCTTTCATACAGAAAAATCTGACTACATAGTTGAAAAGAGCTGTCAATGATCTGAAGGAACAAAATCAGTTAAATTATATTTTTTCCATTTAGTAATGGGAAAATGTGCTGATGTAGGCTATATGGATGTGAATTGAGGACTTTCAGTAAGTCAGAAACTCAATAGAAAAAGCTGTCATATAACTGAGTTCTCTTCCTATTTACCTGTATTTATTGCAGGTAAGGCAATTTTTTACACCTGTAATCTTTAAAAACAATCAATCTAACAATGCTACCATATAATTTCTGCTGGGAAAATATTACATTGATAATACCAAGTACATATCCAAATCAGAATGTGCTCCTTGTTGTAATAAGCCTCAATCTTCTCATTGTTCTATATAGTAGTTTTCTGATAATTAAAAATTATTTCTGCAACTAAAATCCATCAACTACTTTCCCATTATTACAGCATTTTTCTTTATTAATATTACTGCAAGACTTTCCTTCTTGTTCTGTCCTTGTTGGTTTTTGAGTTCAATGGCTTTGTTGCAGATGTTCCATTACCAAACTAGGTAACTTCATCAATCTTGATGCTGTTGATGTATTGATGCACTGATATTATATAGTTTGTTAATGAAACATCTGCAAGAAAACCACCAAGCTCAGAGAGCAACAAGGACCTCACAGTTCTTGTGCTCTCTGAGCTTGAGCTACAAATATTCTCTTCTATAGAACTTAGTTTTTTACTGAACACATTTCTCCATATTTAAGAATTGCATTTAGCATGTTCCATCATTTCATCTATGATTTCCCATCTTAATTTTTTTAAAGCATTTATTCTCTGAAGAATGTCTGAATAAAAGCAAAGTTGTTATTTTTATGGTCTTGAGACTGAGTTGTTTGGAGAACTTTCACAGAAATCTCTTCTTCAGGACACAGAAGCCAAATAATGCATGTCCCAGTGTTGAAAGCAGAGAAGAGTTGGCCCCAATAAACATTGGACCTAACACCCCAGACATTTACCCAGATTTCTAAGAATGACCTCCAAATCCACAAGAGTGTTATATTGCTGGTTGGGAAGTCACTGAGACACAGAAGCTCAAGACAGAAAAAAAATCTCTCCTTGGAAGTAATACCTGTTTACTGCATAGACACTGATACTTTTGACCTATATTCTGAGCTCAGTGAGATGCATATCAGTTATGTTGGGATGGAGGCTTGTAGTGTTTGAATAAAATTCTCCATTTGGGAATGAACCAGCGATAGAAATAATATCTTTACCTTGTATAGTTATGTTACTATTTTGAACTCTATTCTTAGCTCTTGGATTGACTTCTTGGATCCTGACCAGATTCATACATTAAGGTCTTTTACTTTGTGGTTTGGATTATCTGACTCATTTGACTCTGGTATACTTTTCTGTCCAGTACTTTGGGCTGCACATTGATCTAGGAGTGTTTCAGTCTACCAATTAAATCTGAATCAATTTGACTAAATCCACAAGTTGAGACAGCGTCTAATAGTTTGGTTGCACTAGGAGGGCTATTAGAGCCTCACCTCTGTCTTCAGCGTACCAACAAAAAACAGTCAATACTTCCATGTGCCTCAGTAGTGGGTTGCTACCGGTTCGCCCCAGATCAGGTGAACTGGTAGCGGCAGCGGCGGGAGGCTCCGCCCACCTGCCTGGATGTCTCTGCACATGTGCAGAAGCTTCTCTGCATGCGCAGAAGCATTGTGTGCGCATGTGCGTGCCCACGAGCAAACTGGTAGCGATTGAAATTGAAAACCACTACTGATATGCTTTTATAGTATCAAATAGGAAGTAAAACAATTTCAGGCTGTCATGTTCTATAGTTACTTGAGCAGACTTGAGCAGACTGAGAAAGGTCAAAGCAAAGCTCTCAGTGAAGAGACTGGCAGGAGACTGATTCTTAGAGCAGTATGTTTTATGACTGTCTGAATAACGAACAATAAAGGAGCATTTTCTATGTGATATTCTGAAGTTTTATATTGAGTAGGCAACTCTTTAGTAATAATACATCTTTACTTGACATTTTATGAAAGGTTGACAGCTACAATGGAGCTACAGTAGAGGTAACAGTAATACAAAATGTGCAGGGGAAGATTTTCTGATAGTGCTAGATCTGGCTTCCCATAGCTTTTTTGAATTTTCTACCACATTCAGAATTTGGGAGTCATAATTCTGGTTAAGACAAGTGCTTCAGTGCATTTAAAAATATAATCATCATTCCAAGCTGAGGAATTACTTTTGTTGATCTACATTTATCAGTGCGTTACCCAGAAAATTAATTACAACTTTTGAAAATATTTCTGAACTACTTTCTACTGCATGACACGATTAGCTAAACAGCAAAGAGTTAATCAGTTGGCAATTCTTAACTATGTTTTTAAGTGTGGATTGACTTGGGTCCTAATACAGTTTTCCTTGATTTTCAGCTGGTGTCATTTCTATTATATGAGATTGATATGTCTGCCTGTACACATTTGTAGCCTGACAGTAATACTAATAAATAGATTAAAGACACCAAATTATTTTAGAAGGCCTAGATGAAATACAAGAATTCTGCAGAGAAGAGGTGATAGTTTGTCATACTAACATCTTGAACAATCTCCTCTTCACTTCTAGTGGACAGCATCTACTGGACAGGCTTTGTGATGAAGGTTTGCAGAAAATTAAATGAAGCAAGTAATTAAGTAAATTATGTAAAACTAAGTGTTTCCCCATTTCCCCATGCCATCATTCTGCTAAACAACTAATTCCCACAATCCTGTCAAACTATCTAAAAAGGCAGTATTATCATCATTATTCTCATGTTCCCTATTTCCTTATCTTCTTATGACTATAACTTTGTTGCTATTTATGTTGTTTACCTAGTATCCTAGTATGATTTATGTTGACTGCTTATTTAGTATCCATGATTATCACTAAGTGTTGTAGCTAATGTTTTATGATGAATGTATTTTTACAATGACTATGATAATGATCTATCACTATTGTTGAATGTATACTGAGAGCTTACATACGAGAGACAAATTCCTTGTGTGTCTAATCATACTTGGCCAATAAAGAATTCTAATTCTAATTAGGAAAATATACTTATAACATCTGGAAGTCAATGAGGTGATTACACAGCTGTGGAAAGGTTCAAAAGGAAGGGTTAAGGAAACACCAGTGATCTGGGAGTTAAACTGTGGACAACTGAGCCTCTTCTTTGCCTAAGATACAATTAAAAAAAACATGACTCAATAGGAATATCAAACAAAAGAGAAAATGTTTCTCTATAATCTATCACTGTGGCTCAATGTTAATAAAATATTTGATGGCTTGATAATTCTATTTTTAAAGAAGAAGGAAAGAGAGGTGATGGTTGGAAGTACTGGCAGTACCTAGCTGTTCAATATGCTCATTTTGCCAGTTTATTTCTCTGTGCTTGTTTGCGTGTGTGTTTTTGAGAGAGTCAAATGGAATTGGGCTCACATTAAGCTAATGATATCCTTTATTGGAGCTGTAAATATTTTCCATTTCCTTTGAAACATTCATAAAACAGTCTGCAAGTCCTATTGCTTATCAGAAATAGCTGTTTATTAAGGGTCCAATATGACAGACAATGTTTTGATATTGTAAGGTATGAAGCAAGGAGACTATATATAGAGGGACTGCTTGATGTGTTTGGAAGTATGATAACTTGTTGAAGGCAGTGTCACAACATGGATATCACCAACATACAGAGGCTGCATAGCCTACCCCCCACCCCCCACCCCATAGTAAGTAAAGGCTATAAGCCACTGTATGTCATCTTTTTCTTTCCCTCTTGTAAATCTTCTTTTTTTCTATAGAAAGAGCATCTGCTCAGTTGGGTGTCCGTGAAAGAAAAGTCTAGGCAGAGAAAGTCTAGATCAGTGTTTCTCAAATGTGGTACCTTTAAGATATATGCACTTAAACTCTGGGAACTTCTGAGAGTTGAGGTCCACTCATCTTAAAGGTGCCAAGTTTGAGAAACACTGGTATAGATGGAGACAATAACTGACAAACTGAAGCTCCACATAGACACACTTAAAAAAGTTGGGACTTTGTTCAAACATTTTGACTATTTGACTGCCTTCCCAGCCCCCTGTGCCCTATGGATTGCTGTCTTTGTTCTTCTCATGTTATTGCTCCCAATCTCCTAAACTTCAAAATTGATTACCCCTGTCTGTTATCACAGTGATAGGATGATCTCTTGAGTGTTTCTTTTTCAGATTTTAAAAATAGGTAGAACTATACTTTGCTGTTACTTAATATGTTTTCAGAAAACTTCCAAGGTATAGTCATGAAACTAGTCATTTTTCCACATGAATGCTCAAGTATTTTCTGCTTCACCTTTATATTATGCTAAACTGCCAGTTATGGTTGGTTTACTGGATTGTTTAATTTAGATTTTTATTTCATGATGTTACCTACCTCCACTTGGTATCCTAGTGTAAAAATATTATCATTAATCTTTATATGATATCACCACTCTGTCATTTATAAATGTACTCGTTATCTGATTTCATAGGCAATCAAAAGGACTTCATAAGTCAGCAAAGCATGTACTGTAATTAAGTTGCACAACTGCACATATGCATTTACAGATATTTAAGCCAACGTGACCAATTAGGCAATAGATTATTCTCAGGGAACCGTATTAAAATGTATAATTTAATTTGACAAAATACTGATAAAAAAACCTTTAAAACACAAACTTGAATGAATTTTAATGCACAACATTTTATATATTATTTATTTTATTTATTTATATTTTATTTTATTATTCATTTCTATGCTGCCCACTCTCCGAGGACTCTGGGCAGCTTACACCAAAGACAGTATACTAAATAGCATATTGCCCCCAACAATCTGGGTCCTCATTTTACCCACCTTGGAAGGATGGAAGGCTGAGTCAACCTTGAGCCAGTGAGATCTGCTGATCTACTGAACTAGAAATTATTACAATTACTAACAGAGAAATCATATAAATCTTTATGCAGGAAATAGCATTTATTACACAAATTCCAGATTTCTCTGGCTCACCAATATATAGATTGAAGAAACAATGGAAGTGGTGGTTATATAATCAGTATATTATCTATGGCATAAAAATATAACAAAAGTTTTGACACTCTTTGTTAAGACTTAAAAAAGATAAGTGTTTCAAACTCAATCATAAACTAACATTTTTCTATAGATAAAAGATCAGTTTTTAAGAAAAAAAATTAATAAATGCAGCATTCCTGTGATGGATATTCCCATTTCCTATATTTATGAGGCAACACAAACTGTTAAGAAAGAGGATGCTCTTTTACAAATCATTCTCAAAGAGGAAATGAATCACCAAAATTAAGACAAAAGAGGCACAGTTTTTGCATACAATCATTTAAATGTCTAGTTGCAAATTTAGAACTAATTATCATAGTTTAAAAATACATCTCACCATATTGTGGCAGGCTGGGATAAAGGTTTCTGTGTATAGATTTTATTCGCTACTTAGGTTGATGGATAGATTCCAAGTCTCTTATCTCTAGCTTTATGGTTTCTTTTGTATCTATACATGAATTGAACTTCGTTTCAAATTTTGGTTTAACTTATGGAAGGAAAAAACTTGGCCACATATTGGGCAAAAATATATAAGCTTCCTGGAGAAACAACAGGATTTAGCTAAACACTGTCCCAGAAGGTCAAACATTTTCATCTTTAGACCATTAGCCATCACTTTCGTTAAAGAGATGGCTGTTAGAAACTGAAAACAAATAAAATTCCACCCAAACTGAAAAAGATGTTTAAAAACCATTACTATACCTTTAGTATAAAAATCTTGAATTTGGAGGAGGCATTTTTAATCTAGTGATTTCAATGGTAGTTTTCTCTTTATTTATACATTTTTATAAGTTACTTGTTTTATGTGTAAGGAATAAAAGTTGAACATTAATATTTTTGCAGGTAAGTTTCTAGAAAGCATCCAACAAACAGCTATAGAACATATACATAAGAAATTGTTAATGTTTGCTGTATGCTCTTATAACCTGTTAGTTCTTGAGGATATCTGGCCAAAAACCAATAAATAAAACTAGAAGATGGAGAAAATCAGGAAGCCTCTTAATTTTGGAGAACCACAATTCCCAGACATGCTAGCTATCATGACCAATGATCTGTGATGCTGGGTGCTGTGGTCAGATATTTCAGCCTTCCTCAGAATACCGGCAGTCCTTAACGTACAACGATTCATTTAGCAACCATTCAAAGTTATAATAGTACTGAAAAAAGTGACTAATTATCAATCCTCGCATTTAAGGCTTTCACAGTATCCCCCTGGTCACTTGAACAAAGTTTGGGTGTTTGTCAACTGACATGTATTTATGACGGTTGCAGTGTCCTGGAATCATGTGATCACCATTTGCAACCTTCCCAGCCAGCTCCTGATAATCAATTGGGGGAAACTGGATTCACTGAACAACTCCAGTGACTTGCATTGCAACGGTGGAAAAAAGATTATAAAAGTGGGCATGACTCACTTAACAACCACCATACTTAACAACTGAAATTCTGGACCCAAATGTGATCATGTATTGAGAGCTACCAATAACATCTTTCAATTTTAACAACTTCCAGATAGTTAATTCTAAAATTTCTTGGCATAACCATTGCAAAGAACTCTAAAAATACAGTCCATATGTCTGGAAGCTGCCAAGGCGGACTAATACAGTTATGGAAAGTGGATTATATTAGCAGCAGCCCAATTTGTGGCTCTGTTTTTCCTGATCAAATATGCAAAAAATACACTACCTGGTGAATTTGTTTCCATCTATTTTTTTTAAAGGTGTAACTTTATAATGAAATGCCACATCGATTCTTTCAGTTGAGACTGAATATCGTCTTAACAGGTAAAGCATCCCATATTGTGACTAGCCTTCTCTTCAATTAACTCTTTTGAAAAATCTCACCCATTGTCTAGTGCTCAACCAACAGCTTTCATTTAATTTGTACAATAAGCCTATGAATTGTAGGACTGAGATCTGCTTATGGCATATTGATTACACAGTGACCTTCTATCTTTCCTATTCAGAGAATTCTCAAAAGAACCCAGAAAAATCTTTTAAGATGAATGGAAATGTTTGCTTTGAAAACAAAAATTGGTTTCCTTTGTAAGACCTGTAGTGCTAAAAGAGAAAAAAGAATACTTGCTAGGCCAGTCAATGGCTGAGAGATTTTATAATTTTAAATATTATTTGTAAATAGTGAACAAGGAAAGTGTTTACAGCCATGAGTCTTTAAAAGTGTTGTGTTGTTTTGTTCACCAGTATTCTTAACAACAAAGTTCAATATTGTTTTTTGAACTTCTAAGACATTTATCAGTAGGCATTTGTTCTTTATTACCTATGTATGTACACTTGAAACAACTTTGGCCATTCAGATTTTGGGGGGCTTGAAATTCAGTCAGCCATAAATATATGACTACTGATCATAATCAATGAAATTATAGTCCATCTGGAAGATTTTATACTCTGCACTAATGTTAATTTCATTTTCTAAATTCCATTAACCCAAAATGGAACTTGCTATGAATGAAAAGGGATGTCCTTATATGTGGGAGGAGAGGCAGGATGTTAAGAGTTATTTAATAGTTTAGAAAGATAACATACTTAACAAAAAATAAATGAGGGGGAAGGATCAGTTATGACTGACCATTCAATGGACATCTGATAGAAGCTACAATGATCTCATATTATGTATGATATTATCACACAAATAATGTGAATTACTTACCGTATATACTCGAATATAAGCCGAGTTTTTCAGCATGTTTTTCAGGCTGAAAAAAGCCCCCTCGGCTTATATTCGAGTCATGAAAAAATGCCTTTTTCCGTGCAACCATTTTGGCTCCTGGGGTTGCAGGGAGGCTTGCTAAAGCCAAAATGGAGTGTGGGGGGGTGCAGCGCCCCTCCCCCGTGCCCCTTTTTGGCTCCCAGGTGGTGCAAACAGAGCGCAGCCCTCGCCATCCGGAACAGCACAGCAATGATGCTTTAATGACTTATCGCTCACCTGGTGGTGGGGAGGAAAGGATGCTGGGGATGGTGCAAGGCTCTCCGAAACTCAAGCTGTGGGGCAGGACTTGCCCGGTTCCCACTCCAGAAAGTCCCAAGGAACTGTCACAATGCTGGTTTTCCTTTAAGAAGGTGCTTGGTTCCAAGGTGCTTGGTGAGGCTGGAGGAGACACAAAAGCGGGAAACCCAGCTTTCGCCCGTTTTCAGGGCAAAGGGTGAACATCCGCGAAGCAACTGTAGATCTCCACTTATGGTTGGGGATATGAAGGAGAGAGGCATACCATCCGGCCGCTTTTTTTTTCTTTCTTTTTTTTTTATGAGCGGAAGTTTTTTTCCTGTCCCTTTCCGTCCCTTTTTCGCTTTTAAAAGCGAGACTCGCCAGGCCAAGCTGCAGAAGAGAGAAGCATCCTCTTATGCTGGAGTCCGGGTCCTGGTGCTCCCCAGTGCTAGATTGGAGATGCTTCTTTTCTCTTGCCTCCTGGCGATGCTGCGTCATCTCCTTTCTACCCTACTTCGAAAGTCAGCAGGACTAACCGCGTCTTTGCAGGACCAGGCGCCCGTGGCCATCCTCGTGTGCACTTCACATGTGTGTACGTGCTTCCTCCCCGTCTCCTCTCCTGCCACTTGCAACTCGGAGTGGTAAATGGTGACTGGTCTGGGGAGCAGCTGGATTTTGCTCTCTATTGCGGATGCCAGCTTCCGCAAAGCAAAATCCAACTTCTTCTCTCTGCTGTAAGTGCGGCATCAGGATTCCACCTTTGTATATTTGCAGATCCAGACTTTGTTGAAGTTATAAAATGCATAAGTTCTAAATAAATTCAGTCAATCATAAATGTTATACAAAACTGCCTAAAAAGGGAACAGAAGTGCACATTTAAACCTGAATACAGCAAATCAGGCACAATGAAATTTTCTTTGATGGTCCTCTAAGAGACAAAGAATGAAAGAGAGAATGAGAGAAAGAGACAGAGAGAATCAGAATGAGAGAGAAAGAGTGGAGAGAGAGAGAGAAAGAGGGGGAGAGAGAAAGAGAGAATGAGAGTGGGAGAGAGAGAAAGAGAGGGGGAGAGAGAGAGAAAATGAGAGAGAGAGAAAGAATGAGAGAGAAAGAGGGGGAGAGAGAAAGAATGAGAAAGAGGGGGAGAGAAAGAGAGAATGAGAGAGAGAGTGGGGGAGAGAGAGAAAGAGGGGGAGAGAAAATGAGAAAGAGAGAATGAGAAAGAGGGGGAGTGACAAGATAGGGCAAAAACGTAAAATGTGAGGACAGTCGTAAGTTCGTGAACTGGTCACAAGTGTGAGGACCAGTCAAAAATTACTTTTTCAGCCCTCTGAGTAGTCCATATGCACAAAAGGACTACCCAGAGGGCTGAAAAAAGTGATTTCTGACAGGTCCTCGCACTTTTGACCGGTCTTTTTTTATTTTGAAATTTACCAGTAGCCGCTGCATTTCCCACCCCCGGCTTATACTCGAGTCAATAAGTTTTCCCAGGTTTTTTGTGGTAAAATTGGAGGCCTCGGCTTATATTCGGGTCGGCTTATACTCGAGTATATATGGTAAGTTGTGCCAGTCATATGCTCTCTTGATGCAAAGGACACAAATTACAATTCACTTCATTTGTATCTTCACAGAAGATGAAACAGGGTTGAAAGCGACCTTGGAAGTCTTCTAGTCCAACACTACCACCCCCACCCCACCCCACTCGAGCATTTTTCAACTAGAACCAAAGATTTGGAGACTGAATTCTTTTGAAACCTAGAGGAAGAAAAAAAAATGTATGAAGCAGCTGCTATTCCCATGCTTTGCTTATGGGCATCATATATCTAATTGTCCCATACTGGAAGGAAGACCCTGGCTGGATAGAGGTTTCAAATTAACGTTATCATAGCTCCTCTACCCAAATCACAGACATCTTATAATGATCACTGGCATATACAAGCTGGGGAGGGGATTGTCAGTTTCCCCCCATATCTCGCACTATTTTCTACCTGCTCCATTTCAACCAGCTTCATACTCACTATGAATAATGATGCCCATCACGTCACTTCTGCCTGGTGGATACCCAAGGAGCTTTCTCTGGTCGAAGGAATGCCATTACAGTATATACCTCCTGGAAACAGAAAATTAATATGAAAATGACATGTTACATTGCACTATGTTTTACTGTTAGTCATTATTAATTCTTTATATAATATTCATGGCAAATCATTTGAGTTCTTAGTCACATGGCATTTTATACAAAACTGCAAGCACCTTTCTAGCCCCAACACACATCTAATATCACCTCCAGAACTCCTAATACATTTATTTGTAAATACAATAAACAAATCTATAAATACGGTAAACAATTCTATAAATAGAATAAACATACGCTCTTTTTCCTGGGCGTATGGGGTAACAATTTGCTAGGCATTCAATTTATTCTCACACATGCATTATTTCATTATTTATCCCTTTGACTACATATACATATATAAATTTGAAGCTACACTGAACTTCAAATTTTGCTCATTGTTACTTTTAGTGTCTTTCAGTCAAAATTCTGCCAACTACCTTTCTGGATTGTATCTAGATTAATAAACTAATTTTCTAGTTTATTTTCTAATTTTCTAGTTAGTTTATTTAGATTAATAAACTAACATTCTTCTCTAAATTAATTTGTCTTGTGATGTTTTTATCAAATTTTTTCTTCCTGCAATCATTTTAGATGAACTCTAACTTCTTTCATTTCTTTCGTGTTATTTTTGCACTCCTCACATTATAAATAATGGTTTCACAAACGCTCTCATCATCCTTTTTTCATTAATTCTCCCAGGCTTTCATTTTAAGCAATCAAATTTATTATGTTTTTAGACTTACAAAGTATTTCTTCCTTTCCGTAGTCTTACTGTATACTTATAGTCTTACTGTAGGTTTAAGCAATTGTCTAAACAAATTTTCATCCTACAATTCTTAATTCACAAGTTCCTGAATGGCCAGTCATTTTTTTTTAATACTCTACAATCTGATTCTCACTCATTCATTTATCTTGCCTATCAGAATAATTTACCAGGTAAGTTACAATAGATAACATTCTTGGAGAATGTTGTACAATTTTCCCCAAAACTCTTCTCTGCTCATTTCACTATTATCATTCACCAGAAAATAACATGCAGCTGTTGTGTTATGTTGTGTTGTGTTGTGTTGCGTTGGGTTGCATTGCATTGCATTGCATTGCATTGCATTGCATTGCATTGCACTGCACTGTACCGTATTGTATTGTATTGTATTGTATTGTATTGTATTGTATTATAAGCAATGATGTCTTACTTTTATATGCATCCATAACAATCTAGATGATATCAGTTCATACTTTTGTACATATTTTTAGCTTTTCGATTCCACTGAAATTTATATCACCTCTACAAATTTATTCATTAATTCCATTCCACAAGATCAAGCCATCAAATTTAAATTTATTACATCATTCACTTTTGGTTAGTTTCACACATATAATCCCTATTTTATTTTTATTTTATTTTTTAAATTCGTGTTCTATACCATTTATTCTGATGGTATGCTATACCATTGAATACCATTTATTCTGTTTATTTTTCATACTGCAATCTGCAGTATGGTGTGGTCATCACCAGATAAGCCTATTGATATTAACCCTTTGCCATCCATTACATCTTTGGTCAACAGACACTTTTAAGTAACTTTTCCAATTTGAAAAAGAAAGAGAAGAGAATGTTGCCAGTAATATGCAGCATACTTTTCTAATTGGAGGAACAGTATCAATCAGTAGGGTACATTCTGGGCAGAATATCATGAGCACAACCAAAGTTTATTGAAACTAATATATGCAAAGTAGGCTCTTAACATGGAGAACACATTGCAAGTCAAGATATGCAAAATTCTATAGACATAGTATCCTTAGATTTCAGTAAGGCATTTGACAAAGTAGACCAGAACATGGGACAGAGAGCATCACCACCAAATGCAGTGGTTTTGTATTTGTAACTGGTTGACAAACCGCACTCAACATATAATCTGTCAGGTTCCGGATTTCCACGGTAAAATAAGACTCCAAACCAGAAGTTCTCTGTGTTATAGAAATCTTTATCCTTGGCTCTGGCACGAACCAACAAACATCCGTGGAGAATGAATTATTGTCAGCACTGAATTATTGTCAGCATGCAGTGCTTCCCACCACCTTTTAAAACTACCCGCCAATCCCGTGACTCCACCCCATAGTCCCACCCCAATGCTAGCTATGTTCTGTCATCGTAGGTATGGTATACAAAGCTCCGCCCCTCCAGCTTGTCGAGGCAGCAAGGAAAAGTCTTTGAAAACATAATCCCTGTAGTTAGCCACTTCCAGGTCCACCTCTCAGCTGTGCAGCGGTGACGGCGTTGGAGCCGCTGTAATGGCAGCTCCCTCAGTGGCAGCGCTTTCATCCAAGGCTGCCACGTTACAGCAGCTACGGCGGCAATGGCGAGCAGGGTGGAATCAGTAGCATCAAGCACCCTGTACACGATGGCTGGTAAGCGGGGTTTTCCCTCTCGCCACCCACCTGAATGACAACCCTGACGCCTCGAGGTTGACATAATCCTTAGTGGAACCACATCTAGATGGAAATAAATAACTAGCACAATACCTCAAAGTTCTGTTTTAGGCCCAGTACTCTTCAATATCTGCATAAACAATCTAGATGAAGGAATAGAAAGAGAACTCACCAAATTTGCAGATAACTTCAACAGTTCTTCACTTTCCTACCATCAGGCAGGAGATATAGAAGCAAAGTTAGTAGAACGAACAGGCTGAAAAATAGCTTCTGAATGCAATATAACACCATAACTACTTAGTTATAATAGACTTGCAGGGGCTGCACAACATGCAATATGTCTACACTGGTGTAATATAATATAATGTTATGTTATACACATATATGTATAAAGGATTATGTGTCTGTTAGTATGATCTATTGGGTTAGGAGTTTTTTTTTCTTTCACTTATGAGTTACTGAGATGTATTTTGTGTTTGGGGGGGGGCTGCACTAAGGGAGGCTCATCCAATCTCATTGTACAGATGTTGTGCATTGATAATAAAGGATTGAATTGAATTGAATTGAATTGAACACTAAGGTGGCAGGAATAGCTAATACCCCAGAAGATAAGCTCAAGATCCAGATGGACTTGAACAATGGGCCCTATCTAACAAAATGAAATTCACTGAAGAGAAAAGTGAGGTTCTACACTTAACACAAGAAAAAACAAGTGTACAGATACAGATTAGGTGAAACTTGGCTCAATAGCAATAACTGAGATGGATCTTGGTGTTCTAGTAGACAATCAGTTAATATGAGCCAGCATATTCACAACTGTATTAATGAGCCAGTTAATATAGTTAATATAAGCCAGCAGTGTGTGGCAACAGCAAAAAGAGCCAATACAATCCTAGGCTTCATTATCAGTGGGATAGAATCAAGATCACATAATGTAGTACCATTATAAAGCCTTAGTAAGACCACACTTGGAAAACTGCATCCAGTTTTGGTCACTACTCTTCACTGGAAAGAGTGAAGAGCAGAGCAACAAAGATGACTAGGGGCCTGGAGGGTAAAACATTCCTGGTTGCAGGAATTGGGTATGTTTAATCTAGGGAAAAGAAAGACTAGTTGTGATACGATAGCAGTGTTTTAATGTTTGAGAAACTGCCACAAAAAAGAGGGACTCAACCTATTTTCCAGCGCACCAGAAGGCAAGACAAGAAACAATGGATAGAAAATAAAAAAGGAGAGAAGTAACTTAGAACTAAAGAGAAATTTCCTAACTGTGAAAACAATTAACCAGTGGAACGGCTTGCCTTCAGAAGTTGTGGGCATTCCATTGCTGGAGGCTTTTAAGATGAGGATGGACAGCCATTCATATAAAATGATGTAGGGTCTCCTAATTGAGCAGGGAGTTGGACCAGAAGACCTCCAAGGTCCCTTCCAACTCTGTTATTTGGTTAAATTATGTTATTCCCACCAGAAAGGAGGTATGTGTTGATATCCTCATAGTACCCCAAGATGTAAGTTTTCAAAAAGTGTATAATACAGGAGTGAAATGTACAGATAGTCCTTAAAATGGTTTGTTCAGCAACTGCTCAAAATTATGATGGTGTTAAATGAGGAGATTTATGGCCCCTGCCTGAAATTCTATCCCTTACAGTGGCCATGGCCATGTGGTCAAAATTTGAGTGCTTGGTAATCCTTATGACTACAGAAGTGCTGCAACCCTTCCCTCCCCCCACCCCAAATACCATGGGTTGGGAACCCTTAACCCACTGATGCAAGGAAGCTTGTCATGGGATGGAAGTCCTCAGCCATCTAGGCCCAGAAATGTATGGACCTCTTGCATCTCCCCCCACCTCTTAAGAAGCCTGGCCTTCCTTCCCCCCCTTCAGGGGTGAAATCTAACATTTATTACTACTGGTTCTGTGGGAGTGGCTTGGGGGGGTAATGTGACTGGGTGGGCGTGGCCAACTTTTTTTTTTTACTTGTAAAAGCATTTTTTCTACAACCTTAAGAGGTTGCAGAAAAAAATGCTTTGAGAAGCCTCCGACGATCAGGCAACTCAGCTGCGATCGCCAGAGGCTTTTAAAGGCATTTTTCCCCCTACAACCTCTTTGGCCGAAGAGGTTGCAGAAAAAATGCTTTGAGAAGCCTCTAACGATCCCAGCTGAGCCGCGCGATCATCAGAGGCTTTTTTTTACTTTTAAAAGCATTTTTCAGCTGAAGAGGTTGTAGAAAAAATGCTTTTAAAAGTAAAAAAACAGCCTCTGATGATTGCGCGGCTCAGCTGGGCATGGGAGGGGGGCATAGGGATTTTTGCTACCAGTTCTCCGAACCACCCGCCACCATTGCTACCGGATTGGGTGATCCAGTCTGAACCAGGAACATTTCATCCCTGCCCCCCTCCCCTGCCAGTCAAGGTCCAGCAGATTCCTGCCTCTCTCTTTATCAGGAGGGAGAATTCTGACTTCCCTCCTCCCTCATTGGCCTCTCTCTCCACACCACACTGGCCTTCAGACTGCTCCATCAACACCATTGCACACTTACATTTCCCTTCCTTTGCAACTGCTGAAAGGCATGCTCAGCCTGTTCAGCTAGAAAGCTAGCGAATGCAATGTTTCCCAAGGCAATCTTTCTCCAAACTGACCAGAAGAGGAAGTCAGCCACTAAAATATCTATTGTTAAAACTATGATAGGAAATTATATCACCAGGTGTAGTTTTTGGTTTCCAGGCTGGGATGGATGTTGTGGAAATAGATGCAAGCTCTTTTCAATTAACCCTGCATGCTGCTTGTTTGAAATGTCTTATTAAATTTGGAACAGATATAAAAATAGGATGTAAGACTCTCTGGTTGAATGTGCAGGCCTTTTATAATCACATTTAAGACTGATTAAAATCTTGGGGATATATCATTGAAAATGGAAATCATAGAGGCTGACATTGATTTAATATTAGTGATGACACAGAAAGGTTTGGTTTGCATAACTTGTGTTTGAGATCTCTGTTCTGTTTTAATTTACTAAATAATTTACGTATTTGGATGCATAAAACTATAGTAGAAAATATAGCCCAATTTTTAAAAATCTGTGAAAAGAAAAATAAAAAATAAATCATGATACTTCCTATGGGCATGGAATGATTTGACTTTTTCTGACTGCAACTTCTGCCTCTATTATATATAGAAAATGTTATATTCATATTTTTTGGGCTAATCATGAAAATTACAAGAGAAAACTAAGTAGCAGGTTTATTTAGCACTTATAGAAGATTTTTTTTAAGCCACATAAACTGCTTATTTGAAATTTGATCTTCTGGTAACTTCAGATTGTTTTCAAAACAGTTGTGCCAATGTTTCTACATAAACTACTGATCTCACCACCAGGTTCTTTCAGTAGTGCCAAAAGCATAATATCAATTTTAGACAGATTTATCTTTAAAAATTGCAAATCCCCCCTGGCAGCAAATGATAGAAAATAACTGATAATCTAGTCACTTGCTGGAATAGAATAACTTAATTGGGGAAGTGACATGTCATGCATTATTATATTGAAGAGAATCATGGTGTAGGGGATTTACAGTGCACAGAGAAAATATTTTCAACATTTAGGCTGTTATTTCAGTTAAATTAAAATAAATATAGTTAAGAATGACATGATTACTTGCATACTTTTTTTTAGTGAAGAAAATTATTTGAGGGTACACTCTAATCTAGAATTGACTGTGGTGCTTCAATGAATTTAACAACAACAATGCAAACAACACAAAAACCAGGAAGGGATATCTGTTTTTAATAAGAAAGAACTGTGAGTGAAAAAGACTAAACGCCTATACCCTATTTTATCTTACATCATTTCCCCAGCTCAAAGGCCAGAAATCATTTCAACTGGGTAAAAAGTGCTTGGGAAACGAAATCTGGAGAGAGGAGATGTAAGTAGTGAGGAAACTTCATTTACTACTATTCCAAAGTCTGTCATTCCATTTCATGAAATATGGTTTTTCTCTATGAAAGCAGCTACCATTTTTCTACTACATTCATAGATGTCGAATGACTGATTTGTCTTTTTGAGCTTGTTTTATGACAGAGGAACAATCCAATTTGGCAGAAAATATTGATCAATATAATATATGTAATCTCCAAGGAAACAGCACTTGATCATATACATCACATGAGTTACAGAAAAGGCATTGGACCTTCGATTGATAGCATATTTGACGGAAAGCTCTCTGTTCCTTTGCCTGGCATTTGTTGAATAATCTGCCTGTTCTTCTCCTATATCTCCTAGTTTATTTTAGAATCTCTCCAATGTGAAATAAATGTTTTTTAGATTTGGGCAAAAAAGAAAATTTCAATAATTCTATGTGATTCCCTTTGAACATATCAGATTATGGTTTTTCTAACATTTTTTACATTTACTATTAAGTCATTGTGTTACACAGAATGGGCTTTAATCTGCCTCCCACATCAATTCCTCTGTTACTAACAATAATAAAAACATAATTGGAAATATTTTGGAATGTGAATATTCAAGATACAGCAATCTGTATCATATCAAGATGGCCCATGTACAAAGATATTTCTCCAAAAAGTTACATAGCAAATTATATTATAATTGCGATTTTGTTTTTTTGAGGTTCCTCAGGATGGAATTATTCAGTAAAACCTGCATAATTTGAAACTTGAACTTTTTTAATAGCTTGTTTTTCTATGGATTTCTTGAAAAGTGCAGTGTTCAATCTATTGTATTTTTAAGAGTCTACGTCTTTTAATAACATGCCCAACTTATACCATATAAGTTGGGCATGTTATAATAAATACCATAAATATAGTTAATTCTTAATTTCAAAAATCAAAGTATAACTTTAAATACTTTTACATATAATAGGGAAGAGGTATATTACAAGTTTCAAAACTGTAGATGAAGTAGAAGAGAAATAACTATCTTGATCTAAATAACATGTCCTTCCCTACAATTGATTTCTTGAAGTGTATACATCCTTCTGTTAATTATTGTTCTGAAGAAGACTACTTATTTCAGTGTAAAGGGATCATTAATCATGTGGTGATCTTCTGAGACATCAAAGTCCAATTGCTGATTAATTAACTTTACTGGCTCCAAGTCAGCTGGGGTGTCAAGATCAATCAGCATAGCTGCAGCTGAGTTCAGTTCAACCTGACATGGAATTTCTATGTACTAGCTGTTTTTTCCCCCTCAAGTTGTTTAACTTAACAATTTTTCTCCATGCTGGCAACAAATTAAATTCAAAGTATCATACTCAGCTGTAATTAGCTAGCTAGGAATATCTCTGGTTTTCATAGAGAAAATTAATAAAAATTAGTTTTTATTAATTAATTTTTTTCAGCCAGTGCAGCTAGATAATTGCTAGTGACACCAAAAATGAGGGTTTTGCATGAGTCAAAGCTCTTCCTTGCTGGTGAGAGAGACCAGCATAAGATGGTGGAAAGTGTGATTGTTGAGAGGTGACTAGAGACTGGGGAGACCTTGGCACAAAGAGCTTGAACTATTGCACCATTGGAACTTTCTTCCCTTCCTATCCTCTCTAGAATGATTGAATGGATGCATGTGAATGATTGGGGTGGGGTGGGAAAGCCTACAGCTCTAATGGGAGATGGACCAAGGAGGCTATAGATTGGCCTGAGGGTCATAGGGTAAAACATTGCACCAGTAAAGTGATGGGCATGGGATGCTATGGGAACGAGGAGGCAGACTGTTATAGAGAAAGATGTCCCAATGTTTACTTTCAGTCACATGTTCTGGCCTTCTGAGCTCATGCTCAGTCCCTAGATTGCATTCCCTTGGAGACCTGAACTTCCATCTGCTGCTGATTGCTAAGTCAATCAACAACAAGAGTCCCCTCATTCAAAAACTTATTGAGCAGGAGCATGCCGATATGGCATGCATCACCGAGATCTGGCTATCACCAAATTGGGGGGGGGGGTTTCCTCTCACAGCAGACTCCACTCCCCCCCTGCTCTTTACTCTCTATCCATCCATTCTTTGTTATCATATTGATGTATTTTCATTATTTTATTTTTTTAGTGTTTATTTTACTTCTTCTTTGTTTACATTTCTTTTCATTTCTTCATTTTTATTGTTGCAAGCCAGCTAGAAAAGCCCCAAAATGAGACAGGTAGCAAATAAATTTCAAAGACAAACGAACAGTAACTATCCACTAATTTTTTTATTATCAATCTGATGCTTTTTAAGGCCAGGAGTCTTGTTTTGGCTTCCTTGCTATTTTTCATCATTTATGCTGGTAATTTTCATAGAACCAGAGACTTGGACTGAGCTATCTAGGCAATTGAATCCATTATCTTGTTCAGTGCAGGAATACAAATTAAAACATTATCAGCAGATGGCTATCTAGCCCTTCATGAACACATCCTAAGAATAGGAGCCCTTATTATTAGTTTTTTTTTAAAACATTCAATCGTACTTCTGTCTTTCTATAACTTAGATTCTAATTTTGTATACAACATTTTGATATAATAGAATGCAGGTCTTCACTTTCTGTGCAATATTCTTTTGGGCTACTGTTGTAACTCGAACTGTTAACATATCTCCCTTTAATCTTCTCAAGGCTAAACATGTCAGATGTTTCAATCTGCTTTTATAAGTTTTACTTTAAGGTGTCTTATTGTGAATCTATTCTAATTTGTACAAATCCTTAAAGCACAGTGCCTATTACTACTGCAATATTTGAAGTAGGGCCTAAGCAAAGCAGAATAAAAAGGAACATTTCTCATGATCTGAAAATCTTATGTTTCAGTGGACACTGCCTAAAATTGCATTTACATTTTTTTTGTCTTGCATTGCTGCCTCATATTCAGTTCACAAGCAACTGTTATTTTAAATCCTTTTTGTAAGTACTGTTACCTTGCAAGATATTATCAACCTCTGTGCATTTGATTTGTTTCCTAAAAGAAGACCTTTGCATAGATCTTATTTTAATTTTCTTCTATTATTTTCAGCCCAGTTTTCTAACATATGAATATTGTATTGAATTCTGATTCTTTTTTAAGGTTCTAGTTTTCCCAATCAATTTGTGACATTGGCAAATAGGTTAAGCATCCTTTTCAATTTTTACAAAGGAACAGTAAAGGGCTGATGATTGAACCTAATGGCAGTATACTTAATACTTCTCTCCAGTTTGATGAAAAATCATTGATAAATTCTTTAAATATGACTTTGAACCAGTTCAGTGACTATTTAATTGTCATGCCATTTAGTATATTTAATTAATCTGATAATTAAATATCATGAAATGTTTTGCCAAATATATGGATGAATGTTGTATCCATTCTCATACTCTACTAAGCAAGTTATTTGACAAGATTTATTCTTGACAAATGCAGGTTGACATTGTATTGTTTTCTCATGGTGCTCATAAATTGCTCTATGATTGTCCCAGAAACTGACTGATTTCTAATTCTCCAGTTCCTCCGTTTTCCAATATCTGAATATAGGAACATTTGCCCTCCACCATGCCATTAATGCTTCCCCAGTTTTTCGGGATTTCAGAAAGATAATGCATAAAAATTTATTCACACTATCACATAGGTCTTTCAATAAGATGCATTTAACTTGCTCTTGGATATTTAAAATCATTCAAAGAAAATAGGTTTCTCAAATTTTAGTTCTGCCCCTTTATTCTGCTCTTTATAATTTTGTAGTGAAACACATTCATTAATTGTTGTTGCCAACTAAACCATGTAATTCTATTTTTTCTTTGTGATTTCATTTTGCATGCAGATCTGGTATGATTCATATCTTTATCTAAATAAATTTTTATCAAAATAAATTATTTTTGTTTTAAGCATCCTTCACCTGATTCAGCTCATTCTGGATAAGGTTTCCTTACACTGTTTTTTATAATCCTCAGCTGTTTATTCTGCTTTTAATAATGGGTCATTACTTCAGAGATATTTCCTTGGCTGAACAGATACCCATAAATAGAATGACTATGGGTGGGCAAAAAACAACAAAAAACCAGAATTGAAATGGGGAGCAACTTCCAACTTCTTGCCAGCTTCCCCATTGATTTTGCTTGAGAAGAAAGAATCTTCCTTCTTTCTTTCCTCTTTCCTTCCCTCCTTCCTCTGTTTCTTCCTTCCTTCTCCTTGCTTCTTTCTCTCACCCCCTCCCGTTCCTTCCCCCCTTCTTTCCTCCCTGTTCTTTTCCCCCTCCTTCCATCTTCCTTCTCTTAAGTGACAACTACCAGATAGGGGAAGAAGTGAGAGAGTGCAGTATGAACAGAGAGGGACTGGCAGAGTATATGCAGTGCGGAAGATGTACCAGGGCAATTTTGAACCTTCTCTGCCAAATTTCTACTGACCTTCTCTCTGAAAATTTCCCAGGTAAGAAATGGTTAGTTCAAACCATCAGACAGGTAACTCTTCTATCAGTTCCTCTTTAATAGTAAGAGAAGAAGTAATATACTTTTCTTAGATTTAATACCTAACACTCCAAAATAACCTATGAGCAATTATTAAGACTTGGTAAATATAAATATATAATATATTTAGTTAATAAAACTAAACACATCAATAATAACAAAATAGCAATGGAGGTAATGAAAATGTACAATGAAAGTATACAAATATTACAAAATCATTATTTTTGGCAAGATTGTAGCTATCAAAGCTTTTGCTGTTTTAAGCTTATCTCAAACTCCTTGCATTTTGCTTTCTTCTCAGCATATAAAATAGTGCCTGCATTTATGAACTGCAAATTAACTCACCTCCAATGGCACCTGGGAGATTTGCAGAATTCTTAACAAATTAAAGGGAAAAAAAACTTTAGTGAAATATTCACTAAACTGCTGTCAGGCTCATCAAAGTCAGCATGAATTTGGTTGAAGTTTTCCAGAGACTTGATAACATAGTTAGGAACTAAATATTATTTATTTATATGTATCCCAGCTTTATTATTTTTATGAATAACTCAAAGTGGCGAGCATACCTTCCTCCGCTTATTTTCCCCATAACGACAACCCTGTGAGGTGAATTAGGCTGCTATAGAGGGGCCCAAAGTCACCCAGCTGGTTTTCATAGCTAAAGCCATGCTGTCCTGTTTTCTAGCCTGGTGCCTTAATTATAATTATAATTCAGGAACAGTAGCCCTTACAAACAATTGATAATTCCTAAGCCATTTAAGGGATTTAGAAGTTATATCATGTCTTAAATTCGAAGTCCCTTGTGCTGTGTTTTCTCCTCTAAAGCAGAATTCTTACATTTCTTAGATTAAGTTATTAGTAGCTCTTACTTATTTACATTCTCTGCTGTGAAAATCTCTTGCCACTACCCTAATCCTAAATGTATTCACACAAATCCATTGTGATTCTATTATAATCCATTTGAGATTGATATACTGTACATATATTAATAAATAGCAAGAATAATTTTTCAAACTCTTAAGTTATTTTGAAAACACTTCCCTCAAGAGTATTATATTTACACTAGAATAAGAAAAGATAAATATGTCAGGCTCAAAAACTCTAAAAGCTCAGCTGTTGAGGAAGAATATGTTTGGATTACAAATCACTTTGAAAAAACCATTTTCTGTTTATAAATTTGCTTGTAAGGTCCATTGCCATTAAATCTGGCATCCATTCAAACAACAACATGCATAGAAGCGGGAGGTGTCAAATCTGCAAAATGGAGGGCAGTGCACATTTTTGTTGAATTGTTAAAAAATCCTATACTAAATATCAATATCTAATTTCATTCTTTGCACACTGACCTTATGAAGAGTACTAAATCTTGTGACGCTAAAATAGCTAATATTTGCTTCAGTAGGTAAAAAAAAGCTATTTTGCTCAAAAGACAAACAACAAACATTTTCATGTTTCTGTAAAAATTTAGAAAAGTTAAGACTTCTTATTGTTTTTATCTAATGCATCTAATAAAGTAATCATTTATTTATAAAATCATGTGAGATTATAAATTTTTAATTTCATAGGATAACTGATAGTAATATATATTTGCATATTTCAGACACTTGTTAAACTGCATTTGTCACATTTACAGGACAAGCTAATCTATGAGACTGAATTTAAATGTAGGGCTACTAGCTTAGAATGTCTCTGTTGCATATATTTGTTACAATTGCATTCCAGAGCTAACAGTCTGAAATTTGCAGGATAAGTGGGTTCCTTATCAACAATGCTAAATAATTTGAAAATACCTGTGAACAAGACCAGTCATTTTCTGGCTGAACAAATTCCGGTATGAAGTATTAATGGGATTCTCTCCACAGGGCCATTATGTTGTGAGAATACTTAACTATATGGTTAAATATACTCATTAGTGATGGATCATAATTCCACTTCCTTTGCTAGGCCTCATCTAAGCAGTATGTTTTCAGAGTGTTTACTTATTCTTTTTTCACTTGTTTTGTTTTACCACCACTGAATTTTGTTCCGTTGATGTTCTTACAATACAGCATTGAGTATACATTTCAGGCAGAGTGAATCTAGGACTAAAGGAGGCAAGAAGATGCCAAACCCATCTGTTTCAAGTCATCTCTGTTCCAATTTATACAAGCAATGTTAACAGCAAAAGGAATGCATGTATGAAAGGCTTTGAGCTTTGCTTGTTACATTATTTGCTCACACTGCTTGCAGATCTCTAAAAGAATGTGCTTTATATAGGTTCATTATTCAATTACTGCTTATTATGAAAGAATGTGTTCATTTTATTATTCATGCCATTATTCATGCTATGAATTTATTTGTTTATGCCATGTGTATGTGCAGTGGTATAGGCTCTTCTGAAAATGGATTATGGCATTCCAGAAATGGTAGTGGAATGACTTGCTAAGGACTACCCTGCTATATAAACATGAAAAATGTAATTGGTGGATGGGTTTGAGGCAAGGCAAGCAGAAAAAAGTAAAAACTAGAAATGTGAAGAGTAAGGATGAGAATTTGTTTGGGAAGACAAATAAGGAACTACAAGTTCGGGGTAGCAACAAAGGAAGAATAAGGATTCCAGATACAGAGGATGCATTCGACACTGAATATTGTATATAGTTTTGGTTGCTACAATATAAAAAAGTTGTTGAGTGCAGATAAGAGAAACAAAGTTAATTAGGGGATTGGAGGCTAAAACATGAAGAATGTTACAGAAATTAGATATGTCTAGTTTAATGAAAAGAAGGTCTAAGGATGACATGATAGCAGTGTTCCAATATCTAAGGGGCTGCCACAAAGAAGAGGGAGAATCAACCTATTTTCCAAAGTACCTGAAGGCAGGACAACAAGCAATGGATGGAAAAAAGAGAACCATTCTCCCTTGCACTGCTCAGAGAGTCCATTGAGTGGGTTATTCCTCGTCTGATAGGCCAGAGACTGAGTAAGAAATTTGACTAAACACACCTCCTCTTCCGGTTTAGCCCCAGTTCCTTACTCAGTCTGAGCCTTCAAACTTGTTTTTCTTGAGCTCCACTCTTTGGACTCTCTAGTGCAGGAATTTTTTTCACAGCTTCAGGAATTTTTTCCCTTTTGTGGTCTTCAGCAATTGCAGAGGCATATCAGACAGCGTGGGAGTTCGCTCGACGATCTGCCGATCAACTGAGGAACAGCTTTGCCGGCAGTGGCTAGAATCGCCTCCATCGCATCGAGTGTTAAACCGTGAGTTACTGGAGGGTGCGTGGGAGGCTGTGTTGTTGGCCTCGCACTGCGGGAATGGAGGACAGCCCCGTGTCTATACCCCCACATCGGTTTATCAAATGTTCAAGCTCTTCTGATCCTTCCAAGAAAGCTTTAATGGAGGCAGAGATTCAGCACCTTCTTTCCATTCGGGCCATTGAACCAGTTTCCCTGGAACACCAGGGCACCGGGTTTTATTCTATTTTGTTCTTGGTGCAGAAGAAGTCGGGGGGTAGCAGAGCCATTCTGGATTTGAAGCATCTAAACATTCATATCTGTTACAGATGTTTTAAAATGCATTCTCTGCACTCCATCCTGGGCGGCATTAGATTTGGAGATTATTTGTCTTCGATTGATTTTGGGAGGCTTACCTCCATGTTCCTATCAGACTATCCCACAGGAGGTTTCTCAGATTTTGTTATGGGGAGGCCCACTATCAATACAGAGCAATGCCCTTTGGACTTTCTTCTGCCCCTCGCATCTTTACTAAGCTTCTCGATGTAGTGGCGGCTATTTACGGGCTTCCCCGGTCAGATTACAATGTTACCTTTTTTTTTTAATTGAAAAAGTTTTAAAGATTTTACATACATTTTCTCCCCCCTCCCCAACCACCCCCCGACTTCCCAGAGCAAATACAAAATATAAAATACAGCTTAAATCCCCTAAATTCAACTCCATCTCTCACTTATCATAATCATTAAACAAATAGATAAAAAAGGAAAGCAAGTCTTCTTTCTTCTTATTCCATCTAATTTAACAAAATTAGTATCCATTTATAATTACAGCAGTTAATAAAACAGTTAAATATTACCTAATCAAACCTATCATTACTCAATTTAACTAATACACACTTAACAGATTAATAGATCTATACAGTTTAACAAGATATTTTATAACTTCTTTCATTGAAAACAAAAAACAAACAAAAAAAACATCATTCAAAAACCCCAAATTTAAAATAAAATACTATATAAACTCTTCCGTCCTCCCCTTTTAAACCATCAAGGTCCAATTATAGTTAAAACACTTTAAAAAAAACATTTTCAAACTAAAAAATAATAATCAAACCTCTTATTAATTTATCAGTACATATTAACAAATCAACTAAAAACACAATTTAATAGCTATATCAAATATTTAAATTCTTCATACTAGATTAAACCAGTTGTTAATCTTCTTATCTTCACATCTTCCAACAGCATGTAGAATATCTTCATTTGCATCTATCCACCTAAATAAAAAATGCTTCTTTATATAAACCCCCCCCCCCGAGTGACTTTGTAATTGTATTTCAAATAGTATCCATCAAATCCAGCCAAAAATTAGATTAATAAATTCATCAGACGTATTAGGGAAACCACCAGATCAACTGCAATTGCCCTAAACCCTTAGTCCTTTTGCCTTATATTTATTACCTTCAAACAGAAAACTCCAATTTACTATATTCAGTAAAACTTCTGCAGTTGCAATTAAGTCCAAATTTATTACAGTCCTTAATAAAATATTCCAAATCATCAGGTCAAGGCTTATTTCACAACCCAACACACCAGCATTGCAGTGATCTGTTTATTCTTCTCAAAATATTCCAATACAGCTGTAGGTTACCTCCTCATCGTCGCTCATCGCTTAGTTAACTGGCATTAAGCTGTTGGATGTTTTCTTCCAAAAGTTCAAAATCTTTAAACTCTTAAACAATACTTTTTAAGGACCATCACTTCATCAAGCAGGGTTATTTTCCTTGTCTCCATTCTTTCTTCTTCTCCTTTTTACGAACTCTTTTCTTAACTTTGATTCCTCTGCCTTTAACTCCAGTATAAACTTGCATTTTTTGGGATTGCATATTATAAAATTTTTGCAGAAGTATAACTGCTTCTGAAAACAGCTCTTTAAGTGCAAATTGGACTTTGTGACAAAAAATTCGTGTAACCAAAGTCTCATCAGCTCCCAAAATTTCTTGCTCCTTATTCTGCAAAAGATCAATCTTTCTCCTCAAAAAGACTACTATAGGCTGTTGTTGTTGTTCTTTTCCTTCTCCCAGCTCTTCAATCAATCCCCCACTGCTAGATTGCAACTCAGTATTTCCATGTATTTCATTGTTTCCAGCTTGAGAAGCTTGAAATATAGTATCAATTTTTTCCAATAAAGCAGAGGTAATTGAGCTCCAAGCTTCCTCAAAATCAGACCATATCTGAGGGTTAATTAACCCTTCTTTGCTTTCTTTGCTTTCAAAAAGAGCAGCCATCTTGCCCCCCTTCTTCCTTCTCTTCCAAAAGGACAGGAAAAAAAAGAAGTATCAAAACGAGAAGAAAAAAAAATCCTTTGCAATTTGTAATTTATATTACTGCTTCAATTATTATAATTACTTCCTTTCTTGGTTCATCCACTTTTCAAAAAAGAGTTTTACGTTTCAAACAGGGGCTTGTCAATAATTACTTTTAACTTTCACTTCTTCCCGCCCTGTTGAAACTCAAACGCCATCTTGCTTTCACTTTCTCTGTTTAGAAAAAATCTTTTAAAGAAGGTAAATCTTTGGAGTTAAAAAAAAAGAAAATACTTGCTGTTTTATTCTTGCTGCTTATGCTCCGCCAGCTCAATTCAAAAAGTATTTATTTAAAGTTGGTTGCTGGGATGGTCACGACATCTAGCTCTGCAAAGCAGAGACATCCAGGGTCCGGAGTACTGACAGGCTTAGCGGGGAGCTCTCATCTTCGAGTGCCAGATTATGAGTAAAATCTGGCACTCTCAGGGAGCTCTACCCCACCCGTCTACTCACTTTCCCCCCTCTTACCAGGAGGAAAGTTTCCAAACCGCAAGACAGCTGATAGTCGCTGTTCTTGCGGTTCTACGGAGCCCTGGGTTGGCGCTTCAAAAAGAAGCATCCGGCGATGTCGCGATCCCACCGGAAGTCCCCAGATTACAATGTTACCTTGATGACATCCTAATTCAGTCTTCCTCATTTCATCAGGCTCAGACTGATCTACAGGTGACCATTTCTGCTCTCCAACAGCACGGTTTCACTGTGAACTGGGCAAAGAGCCAGCTATATCCATCCACTGAATTGGTCCACCTTGGAGCCCGCATCAACACTGTGACAGGCCTAGTCTTCCTGTCACAGGAACGCCTCCACAACATCAGAAACACGGTTCAACGCATCAGGGTGCTCCACAGAACACCTCTTCTTCTGCTATCCCAGTTGTTAGCTCAAATGATTTCGTGCTTGTCAATCGTTCCCTGGACGAGATTACACTCACAACCTCTACAATGGCTTCTCCTTCCAAGCCAGAAAGTGGGCACCAGCAACTCCAATACATGTATCAGGGTTCCCCCAAAGGTACTCAGATCCTTCCAATGGTGGACGTCCACAGCTCTAAGAAAAGGATCTCCTTTTCATGAACCGCACCGCCTCATCATCACCATGGACACCAGTCTGGTCGGTTGGGGTGCACACTTCAACTCCCAGATCACTCAAGGGTGCTGGACATCCAGGGATCTCCTCAACAACATCAACTGGCTGGAGCTTCGGGCCACCCACTTAGCTCTGCATCACTTCCAGAGTCAACTGTCAGGACATCATGTTCTTTTACGAACAGACAATGTCATGACAAAGGCCCATGTGAATCAACAGGGCGACACTTGATCCAAGATTCTTATGGATGAAGCCGCACAACTGGGTCTTTGGGCAGAGAGGACTTGCTTTCCCTACAAGCAGAGCACATAGCGGGCACTTCCAACATACAGGCGGACTGTTGAGCCAGACTGCCATCGATCCAGCAGAGTGGCAGCTGTATCCAGCTCTCTTCCATCAGATTGTGCTCCGCTTTGGCCAGCCTCTAGTAGTTCTGTTCGCCACTCCAGCCAATGCTCAAGTACCTCGTTTCTTCTCCAGATACTGGACCCCGGAAGCCGAGGGCACCAACGCTCTTCTCTGCAAGTGGCCTCTGGGCCAACTTTATGCCTTTCCTCCGATTCCATTAATACCAAGGGTTGTGTGGAAGATCTTGGAGGAGAATGCAGAGGTCATTCTAATCACTCCGTTTTGGCCCCAGTGGGCTGGTTTGCAGACCTCAGAGAACTATCGGTCTCTCAACCATGGAGGATTCCGCCGGACCAGATTTCCCTTAAACAGGAAGCAGCATCACGCCTGGCTCTTGAATGGGAGATCCTAAACCAGGACATTTTTCAGATGAGGTAATATCCACTCTACTCGCATCGCACAGGAGGTTCTTCACTCATATTTACGATGCAGCTTGGTCTGTCTTTCGTCATTGGTATGTCTCATCACAACTTGATCCCACAAGAGCGACCATCCCACAAGTTCTAGAGTTCCTCCAGGCGGGCCTCAACTCGGGGTTGGCTGTCAATACCTTATGACATCAGGTCATGGCCCTAGCAACAGTCCTCTCCTGCAAGGACCATGGGTCACTGTCCCATCACCCTCATGTTTGTTGTTTCTTACAAGGAGCTGGCAACCTGCGTCCTCCCACCATCCACAGATACCTGGCCTGGGACCTGTGCTTTGTCTTGCAGATGCTAATGGACTCACCCTTCGAGCCTCTGTCCTCTGTGGGTCTGAAGTTCCTCACCTTCAAAGTGGCCTTTCCGGTCGCGATCACCTTGGCTCCCTGCGGATCTGAACTAGTGGCTCTCTCAGTTTGCAAGTACTTGTGCATATTCCATTCGGATTGAGTCATCTTGCGATTGGACCCCACCTTTCTTCCGAAAATCAATACCTGGTTTCACAGGGCCCAAGAGATCATACTGCCTGACTTCTGCCCCAGACTCTTGCATTCCAGTGAAAGATGTTGGCATCTCTTGGATGTTCGTAGCTCTCAAGATATACATTTCCAGGACAGCTTCCTTCCGTAAATCTGAATCATTATTTGTTTCCTTTCAGCCTACCTCTCTCGGCTCCAGGGTTTCTTCTCCCACCATTGCCCATTGGCTCAAGGCCTGCATCACCCTGGCTTACAAACAGAAGAACAAACAGCTCTCTGGCCGTGTTACGGTCCATTCAACATGCAGCGCCGCCACAACCACGGCCTGGGCCACCCAGGCTCCTCTCCTCGAAATCTACAGAATGGCTACTTGGGTCTCACCGACGTCCTTCATTCGTCACTACAAGTTGGACACATTTGCATCAGCCCAAGCAACCTTTGGTTGCAGAGTCCTTCAGCGTGTCCTCCCTCTGGAGGATATTTCCACCTCCTCTGTTTATTCCCCCGCCCCCGGGGATATTTAGCTTGGGTATATCCCACTCGATGGACTCTCTGAGCATTGCAAGGGAGAAGGAACATTGGACCTACCTGAAGGTTCTTTCTCCTTGCGCTGCATGAGAGTCCATACCCTCCCTTGTTTGTTTTATGAGCATTTCTTTTTATTTATATTTTGCTCAAGGCATCTGTTTCTTCAGATTCGGACTTCATTGCAGAACTGGGGCTAAACCGGAAGAGGAGGTATATTTAGTCAAATTTCTTACTCAGTCTCTGGCCTATCGGACAAGGAATAACCCACTTGATGGACTTTCATGCAGCGCAAGGAGAAAGAACCTTTAGGTAGGTCCAATATTCCATCTAGAACTAAGGTAACCTTTCCTAACAGAACAATTAATCAGTGGAACAACTTGTGCCCAGAAATTATGGGAGCTCCAACACTGGAAGTTTTTAAGAAGAGATTGGACAGCCATTTGTTTGAAATAGTATAGGCTTTTCTGCTTGAGCAGGGGGTTGGACTGGAAGACCTCCAAGATAGTTCCAATTCTGTTATTTTGTTATTTTCAAAATTCAAAAGCTAGAAAATAAATGTCATGAACCAAAAATCAGCCTTTAAAATATAGAAATAGAACTAAAAGAGTCTTCACATAGATCATCTATAATGTCATGAGAAGAGTTTTGGAGAATTGGGTCCAGCTACATAAGCCAATCTTGGTTGATTGTTGAAAGTTAAGCAGAGCTGGGTCTAGTTGTATTGGTGGTTTTCCTGTCTAGGAAATTAAAGATTTGTTTATAGCATCACCAGCCACCACTGAGTCAATAAAGAACCTTATCCTTAATTCTGTAATATCAGCACACCAATAGTGGGATGATGCTAGAAATTAATAATCACTACCAAAGAAATTATTTTGAAGAGGTGACTCTTGAAAATGCCAGAGCTATAGCTTGAAGTTAAAAATATAACATGAAAAAGGAATGACCAAATCACCTCCTTAAATTTGCCAAGAAAGCTATATGAAAATTTCCATAAACTTACCAGCTGTTGAACTCAGCTAGGAGACTTGGGAGAAAGAAGTTTGATAAAGCTTTCAAGTATATTTTTACTAAATTACAAAGATTTCTTACTTCTTCATATTGGAGTGAAAGAGCCTAGTGATAGAGCCCTGTAAAATGCTGATTTGAATTGTGGAAATGCTGGGCTCCACAATTATAATTCATAGTGGCAACACACTGTGTTCTTTTTAATACTGCCAACCAGATTTCTATAAAAATGTGTGCTGCTGTTTTCTGAAAACAAGCCATTGATTTAACAGTATATGTATATACATAAAAAAAACTTATAGACCTTGAGAAAAACTGGCTGCCTTTGCATTCACATTCAAGAGACTATGATAATTGATACCAGGTAGGCAGCAGTGAGCCTTCCAAATAGTTTGTGGTTCCTCAGAGTCTTAGATGTAGCCTCCAGAGACTCTTCCCCCAAATTTCTTTTGAACTATATTTTTTAATGTGATAAAAGATAAGAGCTATTAAGGAGATTGAAAGTAATTGTCTTTAATTTAATCTAATTTACATGTGAATTTAAATAAAACCAGATTTACATTTTATACTGGTCCATTTCTTCCTCCCACTTGACCAATTACAGCTCCCAAAGATAAGCATGGCTCTTAGTCATTATTATCCATGTGGATAGAATCAAAAGCAGTGGATTAAAACTACAGACAAGTAGACTCAGATTGTATATTAAAAAGAACTTTTTGATTGCTCAAACTTTCAGCTACAGAAAAAACTGCATGAAATGATGAGTTCTCCTTTGATGGACACCTTCAAGCAAAGACAGGGTGACTATTTGTCAGACGATCTTACATTGAATGGATTGATTGAGATTAGCTCTAAGATCCCTTTCAACCTTATAGGCTTATCAAAAGCATCCCAAGATCCAGAGCTCAGACATTTATATTAAGGAAAAACTTTGGGTTACTCAATTGAAATGGTCTCAGAAAATGGACAGCAAGAAATCCTGACCTAGTCAGGCACAGCACAGTAAGAACTGGCATAATTCTTTAGTCAAATTCCTGGATTACAATGCATGGGATTTGTTATCTGAAAGCAACAGACACTGGTTTTTCACACAGTGTTTGATGTTTCCCATCTTTGAAAAATACACATGTAATGTGCTAGGTACAGAACCCTGCAGAGAGTCCATTTTTTAGAGAATTCAATTTGTATTCATTCCTTACAATTATTCTGCTGTAAACTCCTCATGCAAGACATTGTTCCTGATTGCATTCATCTTAGTGGTTCAGTGAGCAGGATGATAGGAAATCACACATCAGTCTCCTCATTCAAGGTACGTACAACTGTCTGTTTGTCACAATCAAGATTCAGGCTCTGGCTTCTTTGCTTAAAAAACAAAGTATTAAAATATTTTTAGTTTGAAGATGGTGAGATTTCCTGGTTAGATTTTGGAAGCAGTAGAGGTGAAGGAGGATTGCTAATTATATCCTTGAAAATAGCAATGACATGCTGCTTGATTATTGGATTGATATGCATCATGCTGAACTAACAACTTTAGTTTCTAAAAGTATTTTCCCACTTTAGGTTACATGATGATGATGATGATGATGATGATGATGATGATGATGTGACAACACTCTTTTTAAAGAACAAGGTCTTATTTCATATTTTTTCTATATTGGAAAGAAAGAAAAAAAATAAAATTAGCAATTTAAAAAAGCATATACTTGTAAGGCAGGGGTGTCAAACTCGCATCATCACGATGGCGTCACGTGATGCATTGTGACTTTTCCCCTTTCGCTAAATGGTGTGGACGTGGCCAGTGCATTTGACACATCTGTTATAAGGCATTTGTTTTTTGATTGTCAAAAGATTTGATAATCATAATTGCATTTACAATGGTGCTTCATGTAAGCTTTGTGAACAGAGCTTTGCATTTCAGCAAAGCAATTCATATTTCTAGATAAAAATTGTGACATTGGATTCCTCTATTTTTAACCAACACCATGCCAACAACAGTCATCCTAAGCCCTTTTTAAAAATGTAACTTTTTATTTTCAATAGTTTCTCCTATTGAAAGTTATCAATAGATTGTGAAATGGTCTTCCCTCTGTTTTTTCCCACAGGATCCAGTGGTAATGTGCTAAATTTCTTTTAATAAACTTTAATCTTTTTATCTTTTAAAATTGTTTTATATTAGCTTTCCCCACCCATTACTTCCTTCTATCATCTCTCATTTTTGTGGATTTTTGGGTTATGTTTATCAAAAATATTTTTTATAATTCTTGTAAACTGCTTTTGGGTTGTTTATAATGTGAAGCAGGTTCAGTTATATTGAAACTATATTATGAAGGAAACAAACATTTTTCAGTATTTGTCTCTTGCAACTGAATTCATTTTGCAAATTCTACCTTGGACAAAAATTAAGCCAGATGATGATTATGTGGTTTGTAATCTATATTCCATCTGGTGATCTTCACTGGCAAATACTCTGTGTCAGTGGTGGGATTCAAATAATTTAACAACTAGTTCGCCCAGGGTCAGTTTGGCTGTCATGGGAGGCATGGTCCATCCCCGTCCTCCAGCTCCACCACATATGCGGGACAAGCCTCCCGTGATGGCCAACCTGATGCTGGGTGAACTGGTTAAATTGCCACCCCTTGCCAAAAGGCTGTTTCCAAGGGTGCTTGTCTGCACGATGGTCTTGTGGCTGTTTCAGCCTTCTGGACACAGCTCCTTTATGAGGTTTCCGAGGAGCTAGGAGGGGGAATTACCGTAGAAACAAAGAGTTGATGCTCCCAAGAGCTTGCATGGGAAAGTGAAGAATTGGGGGGAAGTGGAGGGAGGGATTCCCCACTCCTCATGGTGCTGCATGCAGGAGGTCAGTCTTCTGGCAAAAGTGAGATGGGCAAGGAATTAAGTTGGCAGCATGATCAAAGCTGAACCCAATGTAGGGGAGACTGTGGGATTAGTTTGGCCAGGCAAATGATTACCCCCCCTCTGCTCTGTCAAAGTGGATGCTGGGCGCAAGGCTGCACTGCAAGTAGTAAAATAGGCAATGGAGCAGCCAGCACGAGGGAAGGAGGAAGAGCAGGGAGAAGAAAGCAACCTTATCCTTCCCTTGCACCAGCCGCTCTGTTGCCCGTTTCTCCATTGCAGTACAGCACAGGACCCAGTACCTACTTTGATAATGGGTGTGTGGGTAATTTAACAACCAGTTTGCACAACTGGTATGAACCAGCTGAATCCCATCACTGCTCTGTATGTAAAGGGATTGATCATCATGGAGAAAATCTATCTATGGTTGCTAAGATCTAAAACAACTTGATGGCAGATATCAATGTAAAGGAATTTAGAGCTGACCTTATGGCATGTATAAAAGAGCAGGGAAGAAAGGAATGAACTATTAAGAAAGGACCCAGCTAAGTGATTATACATGGTCTAGAAATTGAAGCAACCACGAGAAACTCAACTGAATCTTATTTATTTATTTATTTATTTATTTATTTATTTAAATTTATATACCGCCCTACTCCCGAAGGACTCAGGGTGGTGAACAGGCACAGAATAAAATACATGGATACAAAAGTTAAGACATAATTAAAACCAAATTAGATAATTTAGCCCAAAACAGTTAAAATCCCAATAATATAAAAAAGATTAAAATTTTGTTTTTTAAATTTTTTTTAAAAAAAAATTAAAAGAAAAGGGGAGAAAGTTAGGCCAGGCTGCCTTGCTGGAATAGAAGGGTCTTAAGGGCACGGCGGGGGGAGCTCGTTCCAGATAGTGGGTGCCCCCACAGAGAAGGCCCTCCTCCTGGGGGCCGACAGTCGACATTGTTTGGCTGACGGCACCCAGAGGAGCCCCACTCTATGAGAGCGTGCCGGCCGGTGGGAGGCTATTTGTAGTAGTAGGCGGTCCCGTAAATAACCAGGTCCTAAGCCATGGAGTGCTCTAAAGGTGGTAACCAGAACCTTGAAGCGCACCCGGAAGACCACCGGGAGCCAGTGCAGCTCGTGCAGGAGGGGTATCACGTGGGAGCGCCATGTTGCTCCCATAACCACCCACGCGGCCGCACTCTGCACCAGTTGGAGCCTCTGGGTGCTCCCCAAGGGGAGCCCCATGTAGAGAGCGTTACAGTAGTCCAGGCGGGAGGTG
Source organism: Ptyas mucosa (assembly GCA_012654045.1). Classification (NCBI taxonomy): domain Eukaryota; kingdom Metazoa; phylum Chordata; class Lepidosauria; order Squamata; family Colubridae; genus Ptyas; species Ptyas mucosa. The sequence continues at coordinate 1,636,987 of WNWU01013639.1, read as the reverse complement.
ACGAGGGCATGAGTGACTGTGTGTAAACAGTTCCCGAAAGGAACGCAACTGGCAAATCAGGCGGATCTGCTGAAAAATCCTCCTGGTCACAGCCATCAAGTGCTCTTCTAAAGACAGCCGTGAATCCAGGAGGATGCCCAAGTTGTGAACCCTCTCCGTGGGGGCCAGCGATTCGCCCCCAATAGTCAGCAATGGCATCAACTGACTATATTGGGACGTTGGAAACCACAGCCACTCAGTCTTGGATGGGTTAAGCCTGAGCCTGTTCCTCCCCATCCAGATCCGCACGGCCTCCAGACATGGGGACATCACTTCAAGGGCATCGTTGGGGTGGTCCGGGGTGGAGATGTACAGCTGGGTGTCATCAGCGTACAGATGGTACTTCACCCCAAAACCATGGATGATCTCACCCAGCGGTGTTAGATAAATGTTGAACAGAAGGGGCAAGAGGACCGACCCTTGTGGCACTCCACATATGAGGTACCTCGGGGTCGACCTCTGCCCCCCTGCCAACACAGACTGCAACTGGTCGGAGAGAAAGGAGGAGAACCACCATAATACAGTGCCCCCCACCCCTAACTCTTCCAATGGGTGCAGCATGATACCATGGTCGATGGTATCAAAAGCCGCTGAGAGATCTAATAGGACCAAGACAGAGGAGCAACCCCTGTCCCGAGCCCTCCAGAGATCATCAACCAATGTGACCAATGCCGTTTCCATGCTGTGCCCAGGCCTGAAGCCCGACTGGAATGGATCCAGATACGTTGCTTCATCCAGGTACCGGAGGAACTGTCATGCAACCACACTCTCGACAACCTTCGCAATAAAGCAAAGGTTGGAGACCAGACGATAATTAGCCAACATTGCCAGGTCCAGGGAAGGCTTCATGAGGAGTGGCCTCACCACCTCTCTTTCAAGGAGGCGGGGAAGTCACCCTCACCCAACGAAGCATTTATAATTCCCTGGAGCCAGCCTCGCATCACCTCCCAGGAAGCCAGCACTAACCAGGAGGGGTACGGGTCCAATAAACATGTGGTCGTGTTCAGTCCACCCAGAATCCTGTCCATGTCATCAGGGGTCACAGGATCAAACTCATCCCAGGTAACAATCTCAGGACCTGCCTCAGTCATCCCCCCTGGAACTACCCAGTCGGAGTCCAAGTCTTCCTGAATCTGAGCGATTTTGTCATGCAGATACTGAACAAAATCCTCGGCTCTACCCTCCAAGGGGTCCTCCCGCACTTCCTGGTGGAGCAGGGAGCGGGTCACCCTAAACAGGGCGGCCAGACAATTATCTGATGATTCAATAAAAGCAGCAAAATGTGTACGTTTTGCTGCTTTTATTGCCACTAGGTAATTCTTAATATGAGATCTTACCAGTGTCCGGTCGGATTTAGAAAGGCTGGCCCTCCAACTACTCTCTAGGCGTTTTTTCCAGTGCTTCATCTCCCTCAGCTCCTCAGTGAACCGAGGAGCTAGGTGAGATTGGTGCCGGGTCAGAGGCCACAAAGGCATGACCCAATCCAGGGCTCCAGCGGCCGCCCTATCCCAGATGGCCACTAGGTCCCTAGTCAAGGTGTGTGCCAGAGCCTCAGGAAATGGCCCAAGCTCCATCTGGAACCTATCCAGTTCCATCAGGCACCTGGGGTAGAACCATCTTACCGGCTCCGCCTCCCTGCGATGGGGTATAGCGGTTCGAAGGTCAAGTCGAAGGAGAGAGTGATCTGACCATGACAAGGGCTCGGTGACTATGTCCCCTATCTGAAGACCACTCAGTAACTGTCCAGAGACAAAAACCAGATCCAGCGTGTTTCCCCCCGTGTGAGTAGGGCCATGAATTAACTGGGTCGGATCCATAGCTGTCACCTCCGACGTCTCACCCACGGACGGCAGATTGAAATCCCCCATGACCATAAGTCTGGGGGTATCAACTGCCACCGCAGCGATAACATCGAGGAGCTCGAGCAGGGCTGTTGCTACGTGGCAGGAAGTCAGGTACGTGATCAGCAAACCCATCTGAACCCCATGACCCCACTTCACAAGGAGGACTCACAGCCGGCCGTTCTGAGGAACAGTGGCCTCCCTCGGTCTCAGACCTTCTTTAATAATAACCGCTACTCCCCTACCCCTGCTCTGTGACCTCGGCTGATGGAATGCAAGGAAACCTGGCGGGCACATTTCAACGAGGGGAACCCCCCCTCCTGGCCCAACCAGGTCTCCGTAATACCTGCCAGGTCCACTCCCCCCTCGCAGATAAGATCACAAATGAAGGGGCTTTATTTACTACAGACCTGGCATTGCATAACATCAGCCGAAGGACCGGGCCCTGAGGGTCTGTGCAACCTGGGGAATGGGTGGAGCCTTGGGGGCCAGACCGCACCCCCACTCGTAAACAGTGGGTATGTACTCCCTTAACTCGATATGGCCCCTGCTCCCGCCACATCTACCCCTCCCACTCACAGTAAAGATGTTCAAAGCACTATCTGGACAATCTTGATTTTGCTTATCAAAAGATGGGAAAGAGAGAAACTTGGGCAGGTTCAAGAATCTGTTTCTATATCTTACAATTATAAAGTTACATTTCTAGAATATCTACAGTTTGTTTGTTTGTTTGTTTGTTTGTTTGTTTTATCTGGCCGGTGTCAAAGGGCTAACAGTATATGAATTTCATTTTCCATTTATCTGGGCTCCCAAACCAGAACCTGGGGAAGAAAACTATGAAGTTATTTATTTGAAAGCAAATATGTGCAATTTCTAGGGATGCTTCAGTTTGTGGGCTATATTTCTACTAGGAACAATATGATCAATACAGCTTCAGAAAATAGGGCCAGTATTGGTCTGCTATCCAATTAAAAATTCTCAAAGCTGGTAAAATGCTTTACTTACAAAACTGAGGTTAGCCAAGTCAGGAACAGGTATATAACAGTTCTTTAAATAGCTTTTGTTTTTCTTCCACTTAATAAAAGGTGACTAACCAAGAGAAGGAGTTGAAAGTTCAATAATTGCTGTGATCAAAAGTCAACCACTTTTAGAATCTCTTTCTATTTAGAGATGGGATAAAAACCTCATGGTCCTATGAGTTGAATATGATTCAGCTTCGTCTTTATACTAAAGCTTAAACTTTACTATTGCCAGAATAGCCTATATTTTTGCAGAACACATTGCCTGGTTTTAAGACCAAGTTACCACTCTGTTATTATTACTTGCTTTATAAAGTAGTTGTCTTTTTCATATGATTAACTTCAGAGACTGGGAGGAATCATCCTATTTGCTACAAGGAGCCTTAAACTAAATAAGAATCATGAATGAACAATTTAAGATGTATGTTCTTTTATTGCTTGGCCTCTATGAATTATTACTATTTTTTTGACTTAATCATATATAGAGCCTTCCTCCTTGGATTACTTGAATATTTATATATCTTTTGCAGGGGTGAAAAGCTCCCAGTTTGGACTGGATCGCCCGATCCGGTAGCAATGGCGGGTGGTGGTTCGGAGAACCGGTAGCAAAAATCCCTGCGCCCCCCCCCCCC
>WNWU01013639.1:1615043-1628456 GCA_012654045.1 Ptyas mucosa | reverse complement strand
CATCAGAGAGGTATTTTTTAAAAGCCTCTCTGATGATCTCGGCTGATTTGCCTGATCGGCAGAGGCTTTTCAAAGCATTAGAAAAAATGCTTTTAAAAAAAAAAGTTGGCCATGCCCACTCAGTCACATTACCACCACTCCACCAAGCCACGCCCACAGAACCGGTAGTAACAAATTTTACATTTCACCCTGATCTTTTGTGATTTAACCCTGATCCTTTAATAATTTTGTACGTTTATCAATTAGGTGTTATCATTCCTTACTAAATGGAAGAAACTGACTGATCTGTGAAGAGGCCTCTATTTGCAACTGTGCCTATGTGTGTAAGGCTCGTAACTCAGTTATAATGTCCTGGTTATGGAAAGCAATATAAAAAAATATTGTTTCTTTAGCTGAATCATTAGTATATTTATATATTATTAACTAGCTGGATACCTGTGCTTCGCTACAAAAGTATGTGATCGGGCTTGATAAATTAACACTTACAGCTTGAAAATTAATTAGTAGTTACGATCGGCCTCTCCTCTCTCCTTCTCTCCCTCAGCCTTGCCCCACAGAACCCTATCCTATCCTATCCTATCCCCTTCTCTCCCTCAGGCTTGCCGCTCAGAGGCCTCTCCTATCCTATCCCCTTCTCTCCCTCAGCCTTGCCCCACAGAAACCTCCCCTATCCTATCCCCTTCTCTCCCTCAACCTTGCCCCATAGAAGCCTCCCCTATCCTATCCTCTTCTCTCCCTCAGGCTTCTCTCACAGAAGCCTCCCCTATCATGTCCCCTAGTTCAGGGGTTGCAACGTGCGGCTCTAGAGCCACATGCGATTCTTTGGACCCTCTCTTGCAGCTCTCTTTCAGATGATCCCACCACTAGGTGGCCCCTCCCCTCTCTCTTACTCCTCGCCTGCCCTGGGAAGAGAAAGCAGCCACAGAGGCGGTGAGAGGAATATGGGGAGATGTGCGACTTTTTCCACCAACGTCTTGCTGCCCCTTGGCTGCTTGTTGCTCTTGCATTTAAACTTAGCACGCTGCACAATGGATGAGATGGCCCCTCCTTCTCCTGTAGCCCATTATGACCAGAGCATTGGCTGGGGTGGCCCAGTTGATGTCTCGGGGTGAAGAAAGTCGTGCGTCTCCTAAAAAGAGCTAGAAAAAGAGGCAAGTAGAGAAGCACTTCACTTCTCTGAAGCTCTGAATTACAGAGAGAGTCTCCATCTGCCTCCACCGCCCTTCTCTTCTCAGGGAAGGCGAGGAGGAGGGGAGGGTGAGGGGTGAGGGGGGCAGCCAGTTGACAGGGAGCTGCAGCAGTGGGACGAAAGAGCTTCATTTATCTGGGAACCTGAAATGACTCTTGATTTAAAATTAAATAATATGGTAAAAAGCACCCAAAGAAGAAGAAAGAACAACATCAGAAAAAAACCCTCGCTTTTTTTGGAAATGATTCAAGAGGGAACCTGCGCATGTGTGCATGCATTCACACACACACACACACACACACACACACACACACGAGAGGGAGGGAGGGAGAAAGAGAGAGGTAGAGAGATGGGAGACAGAGAGATGAGAAAGAAGGGAAAAAGAAAAAGATGAGGGAGGGAGGGAGATGAGAAAGAGAGGGAGATGGAAAAAGATGAGAAAGAGAGGGAGAGGGAGAAAGATGAGAAAGAGAGGAAAAGAGATGAGGGAGAAAGATGAGAGAGAGAAAGAGGGAGGGAGAGGGAGAGGGAGAGGGAGAAAGAGACGGAGAAAGAAGGAGAAAGGGAGAGGGAGAAAGGATAGAGGGAGAAAGATGAGAGGGAGAAAGAAATAAGGAGGAAGAAAGAAATAAGGAGGAAGAAAGATATGAGAGAGGGAGGGAGGGAGATGAGAAATAGAGGGAGAGGGAGAAAGATGAGAAAGAGGGAGAAGGAGAAAGATGAGAAAGAGAGGGAGGGAGAAAAAGAGATGAGGGAGAAAGTTGAAAGAGAAAGGGGGAGAAAGAAATAAAGAGGGAGAAAGATATGAGAGAGGATGGGAGAGAGGGAGAAAGAGATGAAGGAGGGGGGAGAAAGAGATGAGAAAGGGAGAGGAAGAAAGAGAGGGGGAAAGATGAGGGAGAGGGTGGAGAAAGAGACCTGTTTAAAAGAAAATACCTGGAGCCACAAAATCTGGGTAGGCATGGCTGGGGGTGTCATGTGACTGGGTGGGAGTGAGTGATATCAAGTTGGCCACGCCCACCCAGGTTTTGTGGCTACCAGTGTTTTGTTTTTTGTGGGAAATGGGCCCAAGTGGCTCTTTGAGTGTTTAAGGTTGCAGACTCCTGCCCTAGTTGGTGCTGTGAAAGTAAAACTGAAAGTGAAACGCCCCTCCTCTGCTTCTGTTTTGCATTTGGAACAGATTTCTTTTCAGGTGGGGAGGAGGAGTAGAACTCCTTAGCATCAGAATGTGTTAATCATAATAAAGGAAATACTAATGCTCTGATGGTCATTTCGAAAAAATGGTCTTTCTTAGTGAGCACCTAGGAGCCAAGAGGAACATATGTGGCAAATTTCAAGTTTGTAGGCTTTACGGTTCTGGAGATTTCGTGATTACGGCGTGAGTGGTTTTCGCTTTTATATATATAGATTGTTGAAACTAATGAAAGTTAAAGTTTAAATAATTTTGCTTCATTAGTATTTGAATTTTTATTTTATTTTATCTATAAGCAACCTGTCATGGATTATGTAAAACTGTATATAAATTAATTATTAATTAATTGTGGCCAATTCTGTTTGCTCTTCCCAGTATATGCCTATTCTTAATAGCAATACAATACAAGCAGTGATTGAAGCAAGAAAGAAATTGTGGTTTTAGTTTGTTAGCAGATGTATATTTTTAACCACAATCTTTTGGAAACTTAAACAATACAATTTATGATGCTCTGATGAGCAGAAATATGAATTATTGTATATAAATGAGAAATTTAATGAGATGTGTTAATTTAGAGGAGCTGATATTAAGAAATTGAAGAAGAGAAAATTGTTTAAATGTCCTGGAACATTGTTTAATGGGGAGTGGATTTTGCAAATGGTATTGTTTATCTGACAAGTAGGAAGCAAATATATACATAATGACACTGGGTAGTAAAACTTTTTAGAATGTGCATAGTATAGTTTCCTCGGCAACTAGCATTCATTCAACCAGCACATTCTTATTAATTTTAGTAGTCATGAAATGCAGTGCATTTTTAAAAGCTTGTCATAATTTTCATCAGCAGGATTTCTTACATATTTTTGACACTTTTGGCAGTTCTAGGAAGGTTTAGGACATTTACATTCTAAATTCATACATCAACACTTTTTTAATAATAATCTTATTAAGATTACATTATACAGATACAACTAATGCAAACTAAAAAAATAAAAGAAAAAAGAAAAAATAGAAAGTGCACAGAAATAAAAAAGATTAATATAAAGTAAAAAGAAAAAGTAAGAATGTAGCAGAAAAAGAAAAACATACAAAACAACTTCTCTCTTTGTCACATCAAAGATTAACAATTTGTCACCTATTCTTAAAATATAATGAACAATTATTAAAACAAATAATAAATGCAGGTTGTAAATAAATAAGGTTGTAAAATCAATGTGATCACATGATGTCTCATTTAATGACTGCATTGACAATGAATTTTCCATAGGAAATTGCATTTTGGTAATTTCACCTTATGTTGTGAGTTTTTCTTTCACTGCATTAGAGATTCAAATAAGTCTTGTCACAAAGACAAGAGTCGAGGTTTGGAGTAGCTTGAACTGATCCATTTCTATTAAATCTGCACATAATGCATCTTGAATGTTTAAATAAAGCATATTTTAAGATGAAGAAGAAACAGCTGAGATGTGGAGCTAGCAATTGATGTACACCTTAAAGCAACACTGGCAACTTTTCTGTAATGTAGATTTTTTTATTTAAAAAAGGCTATTTTATCTGATTCCACATGTGTATATTTGCCCTCCAGCATGTATTCTAGGCATATTAACTCTACATTGTTTGTTACATTCAGATTCTAATGTATTTCTCAGAAATTACATCTTTTAGATGCCATTGGGAAGAGAAGGACTTTAAAATACAAATACTTAAGAACCTGAAAAGATCTATATGGATTAAATCTAATTTATTCCACTTCCAATCTGCTTGTAGTCTCATATTTTCAATAATACAGCATCATTCTTTATGACCAGAATAGTTCAGAAAAGTAATGTTTAAAATATTTAAATGCTTCAGATTAAGAGAAAGAATAGGGCAAAGAAAAACTTTAAAGAGCTACTATTGATTCTGATGTGCTTATTTATTCCTTCCTTATGTAATCTTTGTTGATCAGGTTATATTTTGCTTATTGTAGAAGAATATCCTATCTGTTAAACTCTCTCCATAAATCTATGTCCAAATCCAGGGTTATGTTTTATCCCCAGGTCTGAAGAATCCCAGGGGTGGATTAAATAAACAAAGAATGGTCTGCAGTAAATAAAAAACTGAAGAAAATAAAATTATTTGAAAAGAATGAAGAAAGGAAAAATAAAAGAATATATGAAGCTATAATGAGTGCAATATAACAGTTGTGTGGGCTTTGCAATGAAAGTGGCCACACATTACAATATGCATGTCTGATCTGTAGCAATGTCTAATATAGACTATTATAGCATGCAAGTACTTAAGCGAGGATTGTCTTTCACTTAGGTTGTTATGTTATGATGTCTGGATGACAATACCTTTAAAAAATCCTAAACAAGACATGGATTAGAAGATGCTGAACATTTCACCATCTTTTTGTGCCACTATTGCCCCAGATGTTTCAGGGGAGTTGGAAAAAAAACCCCTCAGGAACTGCAGAGAGGCTCTGCAGCTGGAAAAACCCACTTGTGTAGCTGTTCTTGCTTATTATATTTATGTCCAGAAGTTCCATGTGGAAAAGTTCCATTGATTAACCACTTTGCCAAGCTTCAGAAAAATCCCCCAAAATACTTTAAATTTATGACAAATAAATTTATGACGAGTAAATTTATGACAAATCATAGTTATAAATTGTGCTGCAATTTCAAATGTACTACTAGATTTACCCATATTTACTTATATAAGATTTACCCGTTTAGCCATGGATTTCATGCATGCTGGGTGGAGAATTCTAGGAGTTGAAATTTCTTAAAATTGTTGAAAAACATTGGCTTAGTATATAACAGCAGCTGTACTGAACCTGTACCCTCTCCATATCATTGTTTTTCAGAATTCTTGAGATTGAAGTTCACTTATATGGAGGACATCTGACTGGGTAACACTAATGTACAGTATCTTCTTTCAATTCCTTAATATTATGCTTTAGTGATCTACCAAGCCCAGTAATTTGCTTTCTTTCCATATACTCTTCAGCTAGCGGGAATTTTTGAAAATAATTAAAAATTCTGTACAATTATGTTTATATGAACTTCATGCTATTTTCTTTTCTCTGCCATTTATTAAATACTTAGTCATAGTCCCAGCTCCCAAAGATGCTTTTGGGTCATTCCATGTCAAATGATCTGGGGCTCCCTGCTCAACATCACGGATTTCTATGAAATTTGGTGTGAACATGCACACATGTCCCCAATGAACATTGGTAAAGTGTTATATGTGCTGATGCAATACTTGTGGAGATATAGTCATTTGTGTGACCCCATACTGCAGCCTTCTGTAGTATGACACTGAGGTTTCAGCAACTTTGATACATAATATCTCTGGCAATATTTTGTTGAGAGAAACAAAACCTGGCCAACTTGTACAACTTTTTGTGCTCTATTAAACAAAATAATAAAAACATTCTAATGAGTGATCTCCATCTAGATAATTTGGAGCAAAGTTGGCCAAAAATTACTGTGGCTCAAAAAAAGGGTAAAGTTTGGCTTTTTATATCTCTGGAAGGAAAGGTATGATAAACATGAAAATTTGTGCATAATAACTTAGTAACACAAGGTTTTTGAATATAAAATTTCATTCTCCTACTGTTTTCCAATAGTTCACAAATTAAGTGTAAAGGTGACGGTTATTGTAACAATGCCAAAAATAGGGTATTTTTAGCCTGCTTTTACAAAAAAAGACCTGGAAACTCTGTTAAATCATTCTCATTAGAAAGAGCATGTTTCAACCCCCCTAAAAAAGTAGGGTCGGTGTTTCATCACTGACATATAAAGCTCTAAAAATTGAGATCGTTCATGAAAATGTTTTTGTTATTTTGTTTAATAGAGCACAAAAAGTTCCAGACAATTCCAATTAGATTAGGGAAAGACTTTTTTGAAGATTTGAATAAAATGGTGTTAAAATATATTTGGCGGGGAAAGAAGGTGAGGATAAAATTAAAGTTATTACAAGATGCTAGAATGAGAGGGGGGTTGGTCTACCTAATTGGGAACTTTTATCAAGTGACAAGTTTGATGTGGATCAAAGAATGGATAACATTAAGAAATACTAGATTACTGAATCTAGAAGGTCATGATTTGTTGATGGGGTGGCATGCTTTTTTATGGTATAAAGGAACAAAAATACAGGTGTATTTTAGAAGACATCATATATGTGAGGCTTTGTTATTAAACTGGGAGAAGATTAAAAAACAACACTATTTGAAAATTCCAGTCTGGGTATCAACAATTGAAGCATTTTCATATTCAGTAATATTTAGAAGGGAACAAATTGTTAGATATAGTGAATTAATGGATGAAAAAGGTGAACTTAAATCGAAGCAAGAATTGGAAGAACAAGGTTTTAAGATGGATTGGTTTTCTTATTTGCAAATACATTTTAGATATGAAGATTTTAAACAAGAAGGTTTTTATGATGTTATGACTAATTTAGATAAGATCTTAATGGGTTCTGATGACTATGTAATTAAAAAATTATACGATTATTTATTAGAGGTAAAACTGGAAGAAGAACAAGTTAAAGAATCAATGATAGCATGGGGGGGGAAATTTGGTCATGGGATTGATTTAGAGAAATGGCAAAAATTGTGGTGGCAAAATTATAAAATGACAATGTCTACAGTACATAAGGAAAATCTGTATAAGATGTTTTACAGGTGGCATATACCCCCGACGAAAATAGCCAGAATGTTCAAGAATAAATCGGAGAAATGTTGGAAATGTCATCAGACTTCAGAATCATATTACCATATATGGTGGACATGTGCAGAAGCTAAAAGATATTGGACTAAAATCCACACTTGGTTAGAAAAAATGACAAAGAAAAACATTGACTTTAAATCAGAGATATTTTTATTAGGGATTCTACCAGAAATGTATAATAAAGAATTGAGATATTCAACTGTGAATGTTTCAACAGTGGCTAGAATTGTATTTGCTAAAAATTGGAAAAAAGAGAAAATACCTACTGATGATGAAGTTATTAAGAAAATTATGGAATGTGCTGAAATGAGTAAATTGACATTTGAAATTAGAGACATTTGAAATTAGGAAGGCAAACAATACTATTTGAAATGGGATGTGTTTTATCAATGGCTAGATAATAAAGCATGGAGATGAAGTATGAAATATGAAATTAAGGTAATGATAAAATATATGAAGGTTTTTTTTCTTATAGGAGATAAGCCTTTGTTAAATAACTGCTAGATGAGAATAATAATATAAAGGGATATATAAAATTGTTAAATAAGAGAAATTAAATGATTTGTAATTCGGGATTTGGGATTAAGCACAAAAGAATTTTAACCAATTGACACACTTTCTATGATTGTATTGAATGATGGTTGTTTTTATGTTTTGTTATGTTTAGAAATAAAAAAAAATTCAAAAAAAATATTAGATTTTCCATATTGCTTCAGATGATTTTACAGTATTATTCTTCTGTATAACAATCTCAACTAATGTAGCACTTCTCATAAATGTTAGATTTCAATTCCCATCAGCCCTGATCATTGTCTTTTAATTTAACAGCCCATCGGGGCAATTACATTTGTATTATTACAATTGAAACTCTAGTTTTCTTTCCCTAAGAACAATTATGGGTTAGCAGAATAACTAAACTGGCTGACAAAAGCCAAGCCTGTAAAACCTTCTCAATAACAGTTCCATGTGGATGTTTCTTTCTTACAACTGAATTATATCCTATCCCATGTACATGCATTTCAGCAAGCCAGAAGTTTCTTTTTCATTGTCTACACTTGGTTCAGATTATAAATAGACAGCTACGCAAATATTTGAAGTGGAGTTCTCCTTTGTTAGAGTTGAGTATTCCCTTAAAATACTTTTACAACAAAAAACAGCATTCTGCACATAATCCACAGCTTTTTGCTTCACTTAGCCACAAAGGTTTTTATATACAAGCAGCAATTATTCAGAAGCCATTGTTTCCAAAGTGGATTTGCTGATTGGAGCAAACTAACCTTATCTTATTATATGTGTCTCTTAAGACCATACAGAAATTTGTAAATATTTGATACAAATACGAAGCTTCCAACGCTATGATACATATATTACCAAGCAGCAAATCTGAATGGAGAAATCAGTAAAGAAACAACATTTCCAAGACTCATTTAAATTTCATCAAGCATCTTATGATGTAGCAATTTACACATTTTATTCACCTCAATCTGTAATTTTATTTATCTAACTCCAGATCTGCGTATGCTTTTTACCAGATCTTCTTTTAAAATGGGGAAAGCTGAAAACTGCTGCTTTTGTGACCTGAAATACTATTTAACATTTGAATATTTGAGAACTAAATTACAAATCTGAATTGCTGATTGCCTAGGTAGAACTCACTGACATATAAATGAAGTGATAATTGCAACACCCTGAAAAGAAACTAAATATAACTTAACTCCTTTCCAGAATTTAACCTGTATTTCCAATTGCCAGGATTTAGGCCTCTACCAAGGTCTAAGTCATTAGATCATGATTATGTTCCTTCTATTTCAAAGTAGGAAGTTAAAATATCAGAGTTAAATGTCAACCAGTTGTGATAGCGTTGCAAATCAAGGGAATCCCTAGCAAAAATTTTGAACATTCAAGCAAATAAATTAAGACAGAGACTGCAAATTAAATAAATTTATGAGTAGCTGCCAAAATACATGCAGGGTTGATTATTCAAGAAGTGAGCCAAGCCACAAACTCAGGTATTAAAAAATGCTACTGGTTCGCTGAACCAGTAATAATTTATTTTTAAAAAAAGGTCTGACGATCAACTAAGCGATGCGTAATCATCTGAACTTTTTTACTTTTTTAAAAAATGTTTTTACTTTACTTTACTTTTACTTTTTACTTTACTTTACTTTTATTTTTTTACTTTACTTTACTTTTTTTAACTTTTTTTTTACTTTTTAAGCATTTTTTTATTACCGATTCCAGAGAACTGGCAGTAAAAAATGCTTAAAAGATATATATAAAAAAGTTCCAACAATCAGCTGAGCAACGTGTGATCATCAGAACTTTTTTTTAACTTTTTACTTTTTTGCCCAGGAGACCCCGGCTGGCCACAGGTGAGGTGGTGGTTGCCCCTGGCAGGTTCAGAATGGCAGCTCCTGGATCCACTCCAGGGCCTTTAAGAGCAGCCGAAATCGGCCGTCATGCCGCACGACCCTCAAGGCAGCTCCCCTGAGCAGACCCACTGCCCAAGGAGAATGATCTGGGGTGGCTTTGGCCAGCCTGGCCCGGGCAAGGCCAGAAGGGGTGAATTCCCCATCTCCAGTTCAGCTGGCCAGGGACAGGATGTTGGGCATGAGCTGCTCCAAAAGACCAGGTACAAAGACACACACACACATAACCCGCACACACAACGGTACTGGTGAGGTTTTTAGCGAGCAGCGTAGGAAGCCAGACTTGCCTTCACAGGTACAAAAGCTTCCTAAAATGGAAAAACACCAGGAGCAAGCGTGCGCTTCTTTTTGCACTTGCTCCTGGCATTTTTCAGTTGGAAGATGGAGAGGAGGAGGAAGAAGACGAGGGCAATGATCCCGGGCATGTGAAGCAAGGCGTGAAAATCCGCAGCAGGAAGCTCGGGATGAGTGAAAAGGGGGAGCAGCAGAGCGCTTTCTTTCTCTCTCTCTCTCCCCCCCATCATCTCCCAGCCTGGCTGGCCGAGGTAGAAAGGCAGGCAGTCTTCAGGGCTAGGAGGTGTTGGGTCTGGCTTGGTGAGGGGGATCAGGCTGGTCAGGTGCTGATCATTGGAACCTTTTTTAAAAAACTTTTTAAAGCATTTTTTACTAGTTAAAAATGCTTTAAAAAGTAAAAAAAAAGTTGGCCATGCCCACCCAGTCACATGACCACCACCAAGCCATGCCCACCAAGAGGCCCACAGAACAGGTGGCAAAAAAAATTAGATTTCACCACTGCACAAACTATAACATAAGCCACAACATGGTTTTTTGTATAGTAATAGAATAAAGACTGCAGAAAACATAAAATTTTAAAAGTTGGAAATAGAAACAACATTTTGATTGTTGTGAAAATAAACATACAAAAAAAGAGAGAATTGGCTTTAAAAAAATTTTAAAAATTGCAAAAGAAAAAGAAGAGAGAATTAATTTTTTAAAAAAGAAAAAAGCATCCTTATGATATCCACTTAGTTCAATCCTTAAGCTTATTAAATTTACACTACATGAATATGTATCACTTCATCTTCTTATTTTTTAGAACATAGACTTCAAATTTAGATAAGAATCTGCTATCTTATCCTAAAGTGACCTCTTACTATCAGAATGATTTTTCTACTATTTATGTATGATTATTGTTTTTTGCAATGCCCCAGGCTAGGTAGGACCAAAAGTCTTCACACCTTTTCAAATTTCATCTGTTAGGACTGTAATTCAGCATCATGTTTAATTTACTTAGGTTTCTTTCCAAAATTATACTAACAAATGCTGTAACCGAAATTCGTCTGTGTAATAAATATCACATTTCATCCCTCTCTCTTTCTCTCTCTCTCTCTCTCTGTGTGTGTGTGTGTGTGTGTCTGTCTGCATTCTTTTTGCACCATAGGCACATTGTGGGTTATGTGATCAAGAAGGATTGGGAAGGTGAAAAAGCTTAATGTCTTTCCTGTTAGGGATGCATCAGGAGAATTATTTTTCCTGTAATGGTTTTCTCTGCACCCTTAGCCTGATTCATTCCATTGATTAACTAAATTTTTCATTTATTTACTTCTCCGCTGACACAAATTTCATCTCATTTTGTTCTATTTTTTGAGCAGGGGTCCCCAACCTCTTGGCCATGGCCCACTATTTCGCCTTAGCCTATTTGCAACCGGTCTGCATGAGCAGCAGGGCAGCACACATGTGTGCACAACTCGACTTGTGCAAGTCGAGCTGTGTGTGCATGCATGTGTATGCCACCTTGCTGCTTATGTGAATCAAGCTGCAGAAGAGCATGTGCACACTGACCACTGCTCACATGGCCTGGTTCCCTCCCCCCTCCAAGCTGGGCTACCAACCCATAAAGGTTGGGAACTGCTATTTTAGAGAGTTATCCTGCTGACAGACAGCATCCAGATCCAGTCAGCATCTTTATATAATTTCTTTCCAACTTTCTGTTTGCGCTTAATTGAGCAAAACTCAATTAAGTTGGGAATTTGGTGGCCATCAGGAAAATTGTTTAGAGATGCATTATTATCTCTGTTCAGAGTAATTTGTTAATATTTATCTTTATTCCAGTCTGTCACTTAAAGAAATAATGATTTGCCACTCAGGATTCAAATTCCCTACTTCTCCTTCACTGTAGTTTGCGATCTATAATAGTCTGATTAAGACATCAATTGAGGGTTTGTGGCTGTTTTTCTTTTTTATTAATAGGTAACAATATCAGAATTGTTTAGGATCATTACACGCATGTTCTAGGTCAGAGATGGTGAATCTTTTGGTTTCAGTATGTCAAAAAATTCAGAAAATATATTTCTTCACTCTGCTGCCATATCACATACTCACCCATCCCCTTGGACAAAAGAGAAACAATTAATAATATAGTATAATAATTTAAATATTAATTAATTAATTAAATAAACAAACAAACACATAATTATAAATATTTTTCAAAATGCATATCCAAGACAGTTTCAGGTCACACAAGGCCTGGAAACTTTAAAAAATGCTTTTGCATGACCTTGCAGTCTCCCATGGGAAAAGCATTTCTGTTTTTCTTATGTGCTTTTAGGTAGCTTTAGAAGCCTTGCAAGAGCAGGACCTTTTGTACAATTTTCAGGAGGTCTGGAGGCCTGGTGTGTCATCAAAGCCACCTTCATTGTATCAGTCCGTTCCCTGGTTCACTGCTTCTGCTGAAAACTGCTAATTTGGTAAGAGTAGTTTTTCATGGAGTTACACTAACTATAACATATTTATGAATTAAGAGCCTTGGATAGTACAGTGGTCTAAAGCCCTGTTATTAACATCAGCTGCCTGCAATTATTGCAGGTTCGAATCTCACCAAGGCTCAAGGTTGACTCAGCCTTCCATCCTTTCTAAGGTAGGTAAATTGAGGACCCAGTTTGTGGGGGTAATAAGCTGACTTTCTATAAATATACAAAAGTATGAAGGCTATTGCTTAGCGCATTGTAAGCCGCCCTGAGTCTCCGGAGAAGGACGGCATATAAATCAAATTTTTTTAAAAAAAATTACAATTAATCAGAAATATATTATATTACCTTAGTCAGCCTTTCCTTTTTCCATTTCTTCTTTTGAATGCCTTATAACATGTAGTATAATGTTGCCTTGGTTTTCATTTTAAAGTGGGAATAATCTAATGCAATTTTCCTTGGCACATAGAATTAAAATATCATATATCACATTCTTCAATTTGATACATAATTTAAGCAATCAGAAAAAGACACAAAAACCATCTTTGGAGCTAACACAAAAATTGTCTTCATTCAGTTGTATTCAGCATAGAGAATTTTTTTCTCTGTATTGAGCATTTCTCACAAGCTATTTCTGATGCTTTGCTAGATGCCCCTGTCATTGTGAACTATTTTCTTTGTTTCACTTGTCTGGTAGAACATACACAGTACATCTAATATTTTTAGTAGGACCAATAACTCTTATTTTCCGGTATTATAATGAGAAAACTAATAAAACTGGATGCCTTACATACATTGTTGTTGATTATAAGACTAGGGGAAGCAGCAGGCGGAAGGGGACAAAAGTTAATATAATATTTAATGCAGTTCAGTATGTGACTTAATTCCAGTGCAGCTATGTGTGAATCAGTCAAAAGTTGCTGATGTGTATATATTTTCTTGTAGGGCCATAGAAATTCCATGAAATGTGTGAAAAAATAAAAGCTTTGCAAATGATTAATACACCCAGTATACTTGTTGACTGAAAGTGTTCAGAGTAAAATTGTATTATTATGCAAAACAAGTTATGAAAGATGTTATGTGATCGTGTATCTCTCTACATTCATGCATATAAAACATATAGCTTGTTGCTAAATATTCA
>WNWU01013639.1:1494420-1614943 GCA_012654045.1 Ptyas mucosa | reverse complement strand
AAATATATATATATATATATATATATATATATATATATATATATATATGTAGGTCTTTGGTTATTCGGGTTTTCTCCCACGTAAAATTGGAAGTGTCTTGGTGACGTTTCGACGAAGTCTCATTTGTCATCTTCAGGCTGGTGTTCTCGGCTTCGTGCTTCCAGGAGCAATGTGTGATCGCAGCTGTTTCTTCCTTTTAACTGCCAGTGGGGGTGGGAGCTGATTGGGTGGGAGCATGGCTGTGTTCTGATTGGGTGGAGGTGTGCTTTGATTGGTTGGGGGCCTGGCTGTGCTCTGATTGGATGGGGGGTTGGCTGTGCTTTGATTGGCTGGGGGTGTGCTCTGTTTGGGTGGGGGCTTGGCTGTTCTTGGGTTAGTCTGAGTTACACCCCCACTGGCAGTTAAAAGGAAGAAACAGCTGTGATCACACATTGCTCCTGGAAGCACAAAGCTGAGAACACCAGCCTGAAGATGACGAATGAGACTTTGTCGAAACGTTGCCAAGACACTTCCAATTTTATGCGGGAGAAAACCTGAATAACCAAAGACCTACATACAAACACCTGCGAAAACCTCAGAAAACACACACACACACACACACACACACACACACATTCCCAGACAAGAATAGCATAACCTCTTTATTTTTAAAGACATTTGCAACAGTCTTAGAGCTAAGGATATTCTCTTGGTTTTGTATATCAATTGGTTGCTGGAAATTTCAATTGCCTACAGGGACATTTCACATCCTGTTTTAAGAAAAAGGAAATTTGAAAAAGTAAGTATAGAAATTGAACATGTAGTAGAAGAAATTAAAATGATAAGCTTTGACATTTAAAACAATGCTTTTTTAAAATTTTGTCCTATCTAAAAATACATGTCAGAAAAATCAGTTTTAAAAACAAAACACTAGGATTTTGATACTATGTGGTGGGCTGCGGTAGGCAAGGACAGCATGGATACAACAGCATTTATTGACTCAACTGGAACTACTGACAACAGGCAAATTCCTGTAATTTATATCCTAGGCCCACAGGGCCTCAACCAATCATAATATTTGAAAAAGCCCGCCCAAATATGAATGTTCTAAGTTTCCCTCCAAAATAGTTGAAATTAACAGAGTCATCTAAACATTAGTTTCACTTAAGCAGGGCTTAACACAACTATATGTATTCAATACATAACACCCCCCCCCCCATTATAGTTCTTACCCTCAGTCTGTTCAATATTCATAGTCTCTAAGATAGGCTGGGGGCTCACAGATCCTGGCAGATTGCTGTAATGTTACTGGAGAGTCCTGTTTAAATGGAGCATTGTCCATCTCCAATTGGACAGAGTCTTGATGTCAGCTGTCAGTGGCAGTGGTTCTATGGTCCTTGGTACCTCTGTTTCTCTGTGGTGGCCATGGGTGGTGTAGGCAAACTCGGAGGAAAATAGTTCTCTAGTGGGTCTGATAAAGTCTTGGGATCCTCAACTGGCACTGACCTGGCCTGCCAACACAGTAACTGATCAATGTGGTGTCTAATTGTATGATCATTCCCCAGAGTAACCTTGTATGACAATTGACCTGTTACCTTAGTTACCCTGGCTACCATCCAAGTTGCCACACTCCCATAGTTCCTGGCCCAGACCAATTCAGTTGGCTGTACGTTCCTGGGGGGAGATTGGCTGAGCCATCTCCACCGCTACTCTGTTTGGATGAAGTTGGTCAAGTTTTGTTGTGAGCCGGCGGTCCCACCTCAGGTCCGCTGGGCTGCGATCTGTTGCTGTACTGGGCATTGTGTGTTAATTTGAAGAAATTCGCCAGATGGTGATTTCAGTACCCATTTGTTATCCGCTTGAGTGCCTCCTTTATGGTCCTGACCATTCGTTCAACTTGACCATTGGTCACAGGGTGAAATGGAGCGGAGGTTACATGCCAAATCATGTTGGCATTGAAGAATGACAGACTCTGCTGCTGTGAATTGTGCCCCATTGTCAGAAATGATTACACCTGGCAGACTGTGTGTGGCGAACAGCCGGTGCAACTCTCGGATGACCCTGATCATTGTCATTGATGAGACTGGAACCACTTCCAACACTTGAAATAACTTTCAACTACTATCAGGGACACCTGCCCCTGGAAAGGGCCCACAAAGTCAATGTGCATGTGAGACCATGGGGCATGAGTGGTTTCCCAGCGGTGCACTGGTGGTTGTGGCATCTCCGGGCAGGTTGTGGGCTGAGAGTTCATTTTTCTGAGAAGTGTAGTATTGGAACTCAGAGCCTGGCCAGGCCTCTGACCATCCCCCTTAACACCCAGTTGACAACACAGCTAAGCATTCTGTCTATGGTGGTTTTAGCTGCAACATCCCCTGCATGTAGGGGTACATCAGGCAGGTCCTGGATCGCCAGAATACAACAAGCTGGGGCCAGATCTGTATCAGTCTGCAGTAGAAGTAGTCAGCTGAGATTGTCAGCATGGCCCATTTCCTTGCCCAGCTTGTGGACTAGCCGGTACAAGTATGTGGCCATGAAAATGAATCATCATAGCATTTGTGGCGACAGGATCTGCGGTGTCTGCTTGTCAGCCTTGAAGAGACAAAGCAGAGGTTTGCAGTCTGTAAAGATGGTGAAGGTTCATCCACATAAGAAGTCATGGAACTTCTTAATGCCACTATGGCAAGAGCTTCCTTGTCTATCTGGGCATAGTTCTTCCAGCTGGTGATAACATTCTAGAATAGTATGTAATGGGGGCCTCTCTACCATCTGGCATACTGTGGCTTAGTTCTGTCCCAATGCTGTATAGCAAAGCATCACAGGCTAGTGTTACTGGTAGTGTTTCGTTGAAATGAGCTAGGACAGAGTCAGAGGGTAGCAATGATTTTACTGCCTTGAACGCTTTGTCTTGAGTGCTCAATCAGACCCTGGGTGCTTGTTTGTCCAGTAGATGGTATAGCTGTTCTGCCAGGGCAACCTTATGTGGTAAGAAGGAGTGGTAAAAATTGAGGAAGCCCAGGAATGCTTGGAGCTCCCCCTTGAATTTTGGAGTGGGGGCTTGCTGAATTGCCTTTAGCTTTGCTTCAGATGGGTGGATTCTGGCAGCGTCAATGCAGAAACCCAGGAATTCTGTGAATTCCACACCAATCTGGCACTTCTCCCTCTTGAGTTTTAGGCCTGCCTCGCAAAAACGTTGGAGTACTGCACGGAGATGTTCCGCCAGGACTGCCACTTATTTCCCCATGATCTGGACATCATCAAAGTACAGGCAGATGCCAGAAATGTTCTTCAGTGTTCATTCCATAATACTTTGGAATAACCCTGGTGCTATGCTTACCCCAAACTGCAATTGGCGCAGTCGGAATGCACCTCTGTGTGTGACTATTGTTTGTGCTTCTGTGGTAGCATCATCTACCAGTAGCTTCTGGTTGGCCTGGGTGAGGTCTAGCTTAGCAAAGGTTCAGTCTTGCTGAAGTGAGGTGAGAATGTCGCTTACCACTGGTACAGGATAAGTATGCTGCTGTAGTGCCTTATTTATGATGCACTTGTAGTCTGCGCAAATGCGAACGTTCCCATTATGCTTAACTGAGGTCACTATGGGAGTCTCCCAATGGCTATAGCCCATGGGTTGG
The DNA here is from genome assembly GCA_012654045.1 of Ptyas mucosa. Classification (NCBI taxonomy): domain Eukaryota; kingdom Metazoa; phylum Chordata; class Lepidosauria; order Squamata; family Colubridae; genus Ptyas; species Ptyas mucosa. The sequence goes on along the minus strand of WNWU01013639.1, from coordinate 1,611,332 downwards.
AGCACTCCCTGCTGTACCAGCTTGTCTAGTTCTGCATCAATTTTAGGCTTCAATGCAAGGGAAACCCCACGTGGTTTTAATTGGATTGGAATTACTGCTGGATCAAGCTTGAGTGCAGTGGGTACCCCTTTGTATTGTCCCAGTTCAGTGCTGAATAATTCAGTGTATTGTTGGAATACCGCTTCTAGATTGGCTATTTGAGTTCGATTGATGTCCATTACCCCGATGCCCAGGGCCTCAAACCAGTCCAGTCCTATGAGGCTGGTGCATGACCCCTCTATGACCACTATACTGAGGGAACCCTTGAACTCTCTGAATTGTACCCTGGTGGTAGCTTTGCCCCTTACAGGAACACAGTGATTCTGGAAGTCCGTTAGTACTAAGCTTGATGATTTGGGCAGGATCTGCCATCGGCTCTGTTTGCGAATGTGGTTGAAAGTCATGGAGGAGATAATGGACAGAGCCAATCCAGTATCTGGCTCCATGGAGCATGGGACCCCTTGAAGTTTTAGTTGGAGTTATCTTTTCTTTAATGGGGCATTGGATCCCTGTGCATTGGATGCTATGCCTTCCCGAACAGTGTTCAACTCTGTTCTGTCCTGGGGGCCATTTCCCATTGTGCTGCTGTGTCTCATTTCCCGCTGATGACCTCTGCAAACTCTAGCAATGTGCCTTCACTTTCCTCAGGGATGGCATACTGCTGTGTGGAATCTGCACTCTGATCTTTCATGCTGTCCCCCGCAGATTGTGCAGCTCTGTGGGGGAGTTGCTTGCTCTGTGGAGCGTGGCCTTATGGGGGGCTCTCTCCGCAAGTGATAAATTTCTTCAATTTCACTGACCTTTTCTGAGCCATCTGCGGTCTCTTGGTGGATCTCTGGGGGGCTGGTGTGCATTTTTTGTGGCCAGAGAGTCTTCATGGCACCTCTAGCAGCCTCATCCACCATGATTTCCTTGAATGTATTTTGGAAAGTCAGTTTCTCCATGGCAAATAGGTGCTGCTGTAATTCACTGTTACGCAGGCCACAAACAAGCCTGTCTCTGAGACAGTCTTCCAGATCAGGGAACTCACATTGGCGCGAAGCTTGGTGAAGGGCTGCCATGCACTCTGCTGCAGATTCCCCAGATCTCTGTTCACGTTGCTCGAATGCATGGTGTCGGGCAATGACCAAGAGTTTAGGCTCAAAATGTTAGCTTAATTTTTTTCTTGAGGTCTGCATAGGCCACTGTCTCTACACTTGCTGGTGCTATCAAGTTTTCAGCAATATAAAACGTGTCTTGTCCACAGACACATAGTAGGTTTGCTGCCTTCAATCCATTGTCTGTGACCTGGTTAGCCCTGAGATTGTTGTCTAGTTGGGAGACGTATGAGCTCCACTGTTCTGGGTGAGTAATATTGAACTCATTGAGTCTTCCCAGTTTAGCCATTCTGAGCCAGCCCCTGTGCTGCTGGTTAATGCCTGGACTACTGCGGCTGAAGCTGAACTGCACTTAGGAGTCCTGGGAATGGGTCCCTCAGGTACGTCTGTGCCTCCAGTGTGTCTTACTGGCAGGCAGGGTGGGGAGTGTGGTCCCACCAGGGCTCTTTACCCAGTCTGACACCCAATCTCTTGGTTAGCAGTAGTTCTTTCCTCTGCAGTATCCCACCTTCGTCACCACTATTATATTGTGGGCTGCAGTAGAACAGACAGCATAGATACAACAGCATTTATTGACTCAAGTAGAATTGCTGAACAACAGGCAAATTCCTGTAATTTATACCCTGGGCCCACAGGACCTCAACCAATCATAATACTTGAAAAAGCCCATCCAAATATGAATGTTCTAAGTTTCCCTCAAAACAGTTGAAGTTCACAGTTAGGGTTATCTAAAGGTTTCGCTTTAGCAGGGCTTAACACAATTATATGTATTTAATACATAATATTTGATATTATTCATATTTTGAGTAAGTGTCCAAAACAACCCATAAAGGATTTTTAAAAATTTTTAAATGATTTTTTTTATGATTTTGTTTCTTTTATTGGCTTTATAACTAGAGTTGCTCAAGATGGGTAGTGATGAATGAATGAATGAATGAATGAATGAATGAATGGCACCTACAACATGATTGTTTACTTACATAAATCTTTAGAATTGTGTTCCACTAGATCAGGGGTGTCAAACTTGCGTCATCATGGCATTGTCACGTGAGGTATTGTGGCTTTCCCCCCTTTCACTAAACCGAATGTGTGCACATCTGGCCGGTGGGCCGCAAGTTTGACAGCCCTGTTCTAGATCAAACTATGAGATATCCATCCTTTGTGAACATGCAGACAGAGTCCAGGGTAAATGTGAAAATCATTTTAGTTACTAAATCCACCATTTCCAAGATATCATTGTATTATTTTCATTGTCCAGATGTTCATTTTGGTGTTGGGGTTTTTAAGAAGGTATATACACTAAAGTTACACTAAAGGAAGGTATGATGGCAAAAGGTTTAGGAACCTCTGTTTACTGATTACTAAGGGAGTGTGTAATTATCATTTAGCCAGTGCCCCATCTCTATCATTTCCTCACTGCATTTGTTTTACACACAAGAAGGCAGGAAAGAAGATAGGCTGTGAGTGATCAAGTGGTTTGCCTACTTAGCCAAAAAGATTAGTAAAATGGAAGCCAGATGACTTCAGAGAGAAAAGAGGACCCACAAAATGGTACAAGATAGGAAATCACCTGCCCCAAGCTCTAGCTTTCATATTTCAAAACTGCTCTTGTAGGAATTTCTTTTGTACTACAAATCAATTGGAAGTTATTGTCTCAACTAAAGAAGCTCAAAAATGTCACAAGAAGATTAGCATGGCACTGATTCCAGATTGGAAAACTGAAGAGGCTCATAAAACTCAGAAGTTGATCTTAAAGGTCACAATGTGATTTATTTTGTTTTGTTTTCTAATAACTCTTTAAATCCATGAGCAGAACTATGTCTTTTAATTGTTCTTCCTATGGAAACAGAGGTACAGTTTTTATCATCTTAGAATTTTATTATAGTTCAATGGCTTGATTGAAATCTGCAGAAGACTAGGCCAGGATAAAAAAAATGTATAGAAAATGATGAGCACTTACAAACTACCTCAATTCAACAACTACTACCTCAAAACTGAGGTAAGAGTCTGAGTGGCGTAGGAGGCTAATGCCTCCTATTAAGGAGCATTTAACATCCAGCTGCCTGCAATTACTGCGAGTTCAATTCTCACCAGGCTCAAGGTTGACTCAGCCTTCCATCTTTTCTAAGGTGGGTAAAATGAGGACCCGGTTGTGGGAGCAATAAGCTGACTTTGTATAAAAAATATACAAAAGTATGAAGGCTATTGCTTAACGCATTGTAAGCCTCCCTGAGTCTCCGGAGAAGGGTGGCATATAAATAAATAAATTTAAAAAAAACCACTATCTCAACTCAACAACAACCACCTCAATCTCAACCACAAGTAACCATCAACCCAGCAAATAATATATCCTTACTTATCAAAAACGCCATTGAACGTGAACAAAAACGTCCAAACGCTATTTTATTTGGCCTGGATGACAATGATGAATCTGATGATATCACAAAGGTTCGCAACATTATAAGAAACTCCAATAAACCAAACATATCCCCTGATGACATCATCGAAATTTCAAGAGATGGCCCTGAATGCAAATACAACGATGGCTCGGTAGCTCCACGATTTTGCAGAGTTATTTGCAAAAATGAATCCATCAAACGCATATTCATACATACAATAAATTCATTCATGAAAACCAACATCAGCCATAACAAACTTCACTCACGTCCAGATTTATCCATATTGCAAAGAATCCGCTCCCATGAACTCCAATCAGAACTTAAAAGATGCCAAGAACAAGGACATACTGACTTATACATCGACTACCGTGCTGACTGTATCAAAAGAAAGTCCCACAACCCACAACCTAACACCCAATCCTCCTCCATCCAACCCCCCATCATCCAAAACTAGGCACGCATGGCCCAAACTTCCTCTATAACAACTATTACTGACCTTAAATGCAAGCTACTTAATGCAAGAAGCCTTGTAAATAAAATACCTGAATTCTTCCTCTTACTAAATATGGCTATAATTGACATTATATTTGTCTCTGAAACTTGGCTGAATACATCCCTCCCTGACTCCATTACCACAGTAAGAGACTATCATGTTTACCAGTCAGATCGTGAAATCCGTAGAGGAGGTGGTATTGCTATCTTCTACAAAAAGTCCCTACATCTAAAAAATAGTCAAGTTACACGCGAACTTGCTCTTCCTGAGACCATCGTCTGCAACCTTCCTTAAATACCACATTTTGATTCTTACTTTGTTACAGAGCCCCAGATTACGACATCGAACATGTGAACAAGTTAATTTCACTACTAACCTGGGCAGCCTCCTGCCCACACCTAATAATCTTTCTTGGTGACCTTAATTTACCACTTATTAATTGGACCCTAAATGAATGTACAACTGAACCTATACATGCAACCCTGTACAATACTGTAACTAATCTGGGACTTGATCAACTAGTAACTAACAAAACTAGACTCAACAACTGCTTTGATCTCATCTTCTGCAACAGTTTAAATTCAATTTATGGACTACAAATAAAAGAACCATTCTCCAACAGCGACCACAGCATGATTGACTTTTGTCTCAACTTACGCCCTCTCAAAAATAATCATAATGATGGGATTCCCAGTTGTAACTTTAAAAAAGCCAACTATGATCTCAAAGACAATGAACTCTCATATCTTGATTGGCAAAATCTATTCTCTGGCTGTAATACTGCTGATGACCATTGCAACATTTTCTTGCATGAAGTCAAAAGAATAATTAAACTTCATGTACCGCTAATGCCCCACAAAACCAGAAAAAATAAACTACCAATAACAATAAGGAAATTACAATCCAGAAAAAAAAATATCTTTGGCGAAAAAACAAAACAAACTACGTGGCTAACTTCAAAAACTTATGCCAACAAATAAAGATTGAATGCACCAATTATCATATCAAGCAAGAAGAAAATCTTCTATGCACAAAATCCACCCATGCCTTCTATAATTTTGTAAACAACAAACTTAAAGACTCGAGATCCATCCCACCCCTAAAAGGACCAAACAATGAAGATTATATTGACGAAACTGTTAAAGCCAATCTCTTTAACACGTTCTTCGGCTCAGTCTTTGTAAACAGCAACAACACATACCCAATATTTCCCAGTCATACTACAAACAATTACAATGATTACGGTGATCTTATACATATTGATTTTACAGAAGACAATGTTGAAAAGGCACTACGCAATCTAAAACCATCTCTATCTATTGGACCTGATGGACTATCTTAAAAAAGCTTTCCACTGCAATTGCAGAACCTGTAAGCATAATTTTTGAAAAATCTTTCAGTACCAGCACCTTGCCCTACCAATGGTCATCAACCAGGGTCATCCCTATCTTCAAAAAGGGAGACCCTAGCCTAGTTGAAAATTACAGACCAATCTCTTTATGTTGCATGACCTGCAAAGTCATGGAATCAATCATTACCCAATCTATTACCCTACACCTAGAGACAAACAACCTACTTTCTAACAAACAATTCAATTTCAGAAAAAAATTATCCTGTAATTTACAACTACTACATTGCAAAAACATATGGGCTACACATCTCGATCAGGGCAAAGCAATAGATGCAGTTTACATAGACTTCTGTAAAGCTTTTGATTCAGTGGTACACGACAAATTACTTTTAAAACTAAAATCCTATGGCATTTCTGAACTCCTACATAAATGGATAGCTGCCTTCCTGTCAACAGACAACAAGTGGTCAAAATAGAAAGCGCTCTATCAAATCCTGTACATGTTAATAGCGGTGTTCCCCAAGGAAGTGTCTTAGGTCCAACACTCTTCATACTTTACATAAATGACCTTTGTGATCATATTAAAAACAACTGTGTTCTCTTTGCTGATGATGTTAAACTATTCAACACCACCGACAATACAACTACCCTTCAAAAAGACCTTGACTATGTGTCAGATTGGTCTAACAAGTGGCAACTTTAAATCTCAACCAACAAATGCTCTGTCTGGCAAAAAAAAATCAAAACATAAAATACAAATTAGATGGACATGACCTTGTAGATGACCCTCACTCTGTCAAGGACCTTGGAGTACTCATTTCTAAAAATCTAAGTGCCCGAGCCCACTGTAACAACATTGCAAAAAAGGTATTAGGAGTTGTTAACCTAATCTTGCATAGCTTCTTCTCTGATAATGTTGTACTACTAACTAGAGCATACAAAACATTTGCTAGACCAATTCTTGAATACAGCTCATCTGTCTGGAATCCGCACTGCATATCAGACATGCATACAATTGAGAGAGTCCAGAGGTATTTTATGAGAAGAGTCCTCCATTCTTCTAACTGCAATAAAATCCCTTATACCACCAGACTCCAAATTTTGGGCTTAGACAACTTAGAACAACGCCGACTTCAGTCTGACCTAAGCATAATACATAAAATTATCTGCCACAATGTCCTTCCTGTCAATGACTACCTCAGCTTCAACCACAACATTACATGAGCAAATAATAGATACAAACTCAAGGTAAACCATTCCAAACTCGATTGCAGAAAATGTGACTTCAGTAACAGAGTGGTCAATGCCTGGAATGCACTATCTGACTCTGTAGTTTCTTCCCCAAACCTCCAAAACTTTAACCTTAAACTGTCTACTGTTGACTTCATCCCATTCCTAAGAGGTCTGTAAGGGGTGTGCATAAGTGCACCAGCATGCCTACTGTCCCTGTCCTAATATTCCTTTTTAGTTACTCTTTTCATGTATTCAAATTATGTTTATACTTTTACCTTTTATCTTATATATGCTTGACAAATAAACTTATGATTATGATTATGAAACTCAGCCGTGGTAGCAATCAATGCTTGTATTTTATAAATCTTGATTATTTCCCACTCTTTTTCATACTTCAACATGATAATTGTAATTTGATATCAGTGTGATATTGAGAAATTCCATATTAAGAGACAGACATGTGCCATATCTGTCTCTACTTGCCATATATATGATGAGATCTTGCTTTGCAGATTTCTTTCCCCCACACATACATTAGAATACCAGCATCTTGCATTTTGGCACCTCCCTGCTTGTTTTTAGAAATAATAGAAGACTTCATTTTATTTGTCTTGTGCTTTGCTTGCATCCAGGACTTTTTGATTGTGCTTTTATTATTAAGGAAGACAATAAGGAGGCTGTAAATACAGCTTTGTTCTAGAATGAGTCACACGTATTAAATAGTATTACGTTATTCAGAATTTCAATTTTTTTTGTTTAAAATAAGTGAGGATCATCAGATTTTTTAGCATTAAACCTTGTTGATGGACAGGATTTGAAATGTGCTATTGGTGTTACGAGATAGTTGGCTAAATGTTGAAGACATTCTGATTCTCCAACTGGACATATGGACTTTATTACAAGTCTAGTTTTTGTCATTTGGACTTGATTTTTGGTTTTAAACAGTATTAGTGGGCAGGAATAATAAAATGCAGCTGAAAATACTAAGCTTTAATGAAGTTGGTTAGTCAGAGATTAAGCAGTTGAAATGTTTGTGTGTAACATTAGTTTTATAAGCACAATAAAATATATTTTTAAATTGAATCAGTGGGATGCACGGCATTCCCCATTTGGTTTCATTTTAAACTCAAACTCTTTAGCTGGATTAGGTTAGGCATAAATATTGAAGAAAACAAATGCTAGCAATAGCTTCCACATCAAGTGAGATTATTAGGGTTGAAGTGAATCTCAACACTTTCTTAAATCAAATTTTAGGATTGCTACATGCTACATGTACAATTCACATGATTGAACATAGGTCGGTAAACACCATTGATATTTTCATGCAGTCTCCAAGTGGTGATGTGCCACTGCCCTAAAATGTACATCATAACTCCTTTCTTTGTTTACATAGATATAAATATTTACATGGTTTTAACCCTGATTAAGCAGCCTTAAAATATTACTTGTTAATTGCTAATCCAGATAAAGCAAAACTACTCAAACTGTAATAAAAATATTAAAGCAAGAATACATTTTACAAGATAGATTGAATATATTTCTTTGTTGACAAATCATTAATTGTTCCAGCACCTTATTTATTTAAACTGCACATATTTAAAATTTATTTAAATTGAAAAAGTTTAAATTCCTACTTGAGTCAAGTTTGGCTTCCGATAACTACGTGGATGCATCCATATTGTTTTTCTTGGCAACAAATTAGAAATGACTTGCAATGACTTGTCAGTCTAGCCCAAAGCCCTGAGTTTTCTGATGATTTTCCATCCAGGCAGTAATCAAATCTGACTCAGCTTTCCTTTTTAAAGATTCATCAATATAGCAAAGTTTATAATGTTGTATTAAAAATCACTGCATTGCCCGAGATAGGATAGGTTACGATAAGCCCTGAATTTCCTGATTTTTACTTATCTAAAAACTTTACATTTTCTTTATTTTGAGGATAATATAAACATATTTCTTTATCAAGAGCAATCACCCATTAAATTTGCGTCCTTATAAGCATTTTAACTATATTCATTTTCATAATTTTTCTTCCAAAATATCTAATTCAATGAAGAAGACGTTGTGAAGCAGAATAATTTCCATTAGAGTCCAGCATAAAATTAACTTGGGTTCTTTTATCTACAGCTTGCTATAAAATTTATATTGGGAGAGAGAATGAAAACATATTTACTAAATTCATTATCTTTTTTGAATGTGAAACATTTGGTCAGATTCATGCATACATTTGTACTACAGCTAAAAAAACGTAGCCAATATTGAATTGGGGTAAGTTTTGTCAAAGATTAGAATCAACTTAATAAAGTTAATGGGGTTTAAATTAGTCAGAGTAACTTATCGTATTTTTCGGAATATAAGACGCACCTTTTTACCCCCAAAAGGGGGTGAAAATTTAGGTGCGTCTTATACACCGAATGTAGCCCTGCCCACCCACTGGCCCCCACCCTTTGGCCTGTGCCTCCCAGCAGTTACCTCCTTGCAAGCAAACAGCAAGAAAAAACAGCCCCATTCAGCTTCCGCATAGGCTAATTAGCACAAGTTGATTAGATCGGCCTCACGACTCTCAGATGATTTGCTCTCAGCTGTTTTGTGCAGGCTCTTTTGCAAGCTCTTGTTTCGCAAGCTCTTTGCTTGCTGCAAAGAGTGCTGAGCAGATTTCCCCCCCCCCCTAGCTAAAGCGAAACTGAAAGTAAAGCAGGCTCTGCTGCAACGTAACAAAATGAGGCAGGGAGAGAGATTTCTTTTTCTTTTTGCAAAACAGGAGAGTTCAAGATTTTAAAACACAAAAGAAAAAAAGGTCTATTTAACTAGGGAATTGTAATAATTATATGCTATTAATTCTATATTGTGTTGAACACAGAAATGGTTAAGTTATGGTTTGGAGGAATATATGGGAAAAATTATTTGGTTTATTATTATTGGTAAATATAATTAATTGATTTGTAAGAAATTGGATTGCATGGAAATAATTGGAATATTCATGTTCATATTGATTAATATACAAAAAAGATAGTTATAACTGATTGATATAAAAATGTTGAATTTGTATTAAACAATTGTAATATTAAATAATTAACCAATGTGAGGATGGATATAAAAATAGATGACAATAGGAAGGGGTATAATATAGAATAGAAGGGAAAAACTGAATTTGATTAAGATTAGAGATGAGGATTAAGGGTAATATTGGTTTTTTAAAAAAAATAGATGAGGAATAAATATGGCAAAAAGAAAATATAAAAATTGTAAATTTAATTGAAAAGACTAAACACTGTTTAAATTTGTGAACCAGCCAAATACTCTGTTCAAAGAAAATACATTGTATGTTTGTATATGTGTTTGTCTAAAAAATAAAAAAAACTTAAAAAAACAACAACCAAAAAAGATAGGTGCGTTTTATACTCCAGTGCGTCTTATACTCCAAAAAATACGGTAAGTTGTTTGAATATTTATAGATCTATTCATTAGTGTGGTAATTCAACAGCTGCTATTTAAATCAAGACCATCAATGTTATGGCTAAGATTGTGAAGGAAACATAATCCATTGAAGAAGTTACCTTCAGCTATTGCCCAAGCTACAAATCCATATTTCACTCCAGTTTTCTGCACCATTCTGTTGTGAATTTGACCTATCACATTAGGCTGTAAAAATATGGATGGCCACTAGGGGTGCAGAAAACTGAAGTGAAATATGCAATAGTGGCAAATAGCTAAAGTGAAGTGTTTTGTCTACTGGGTTGTACACTCCCAACTATTAGCTCTACAATGAGGGAAGTGGCCTGAGTTTTATTAATGTTTAGGAAAACAATTGGGCTTTTAATTATAGAATTTCTAAATAATATCAAATTGGTCTTAACTTAAATTAGCATTCTCAGCTGATTAAGCATTGCTAATAAACTGTAACTGGTTTTATGAATTGGAAAATTGTTATTTGTTTAATGAGTTAGAGAATTATCCCCAATATCATGAATTAGAAAACTCAGTTCTTTTACGAGAATTGATAAGTGTACATTTCTTCCAGTTCCTAAAAGAATATTAAGACCAGATGTCTGCAATTTTATGTCTCTTACTAACTGAATTCCTCCTAAGAATTGTCCATCACCACTGCAGATTAGAATTATATCTTTGCCTTGTAACACTATTTTGAAAGGCAGGATGGGGAAACAACTTTACTTTTGGGATGTTTATGCCAACAAAAGGCATGATAAAATTTTAACTGATTTAATTTTCTCTATACTCATCTGATTTTTGATTAATTTCAGTAATAGTCCTGTCCCTTGGCATCATTAATAACAGTTGATATTAATGGAACATGGACCAATTGAATCTCCCTGCCCGCCTTTCTTCCTCTCTTTTCACTTTTTCTATATATTTCTAATGCCTATAAAAGACAAATTTGGAATGCAGAATTAGTAAACTTCAATGAAACATGTTTTTTAGTTTTAGACTTCCTGCAGAAACTGGTGTAAACTCAGCAATAGCATTAATCAAACAAAGAGCATGTGGCAATAAGCCCTGGGGAACAATTGTTAAAAGAAATCAATTTTTGAGCTCGATATGACAACATAAGTGTTCATTTCCTTTCCTCACTTTCCTTGATTAGGAGACAACAGTTTGAAAACATTACAAACTCAGTTTCACTGGTTTCCAAAGATTACAATTACAGTACATAAAGTGTGTAAGAAAGTCTACCTTTGTCAGATTAAAACATTTATAAATTTGAACATGACCTTGTTTTGTCTTAAGTCATATGTGATTTTTGTTAGCATTGTAGGAATGAGGTTAGATTTGAACATTTGATTACTAGGAATGTTTGGAACAAAATAAAACTGGTGGCAGATATGATCACATAGTAAACTGTTTTATACAGATGTAACTCAGCATACACTGAAAATAATTTTCTCCATACTAATACCAAACCGCCTTTTTGACAGATCAAATCTTCATATAGGAAAACATGCAAACAGCCACTGTTGGGGAACATTTACATGTGACTAGACTTAAATCTACTAGTCAGGACCACAGATACAATTAAAGTTTTTGTTGCTAGAAGAAATCATATTATGTGCTACTAATAATTATTCTACTTTTATTAGTATAGATTATAGAATATGGAGTATGAACATTGTCAGATCAATCTCTGGTATATGATTATAGGCTCTATTGGAGCATTTACAATTTCTCAATCTCAATAATTAAATGATTATGTGTATGGTAGGTATCCCTGCACACACATACTGTAAGTGCAACATACCAGTGGTGGGTTGCTACCGTTCTCCCCAGTTTGGGAGAGCAGATAGTGGATCTCTTGATAGGAGAGTGAACCGGTTCGCTCCGAATGTCAGTTGGGCCCTCCCCCCCCCCCCCTGGTGCTATACTTACCTTTATTTCTTTTGTTTTTAGCTCAGCTGTAAGGCCTGGTAGAGTGGATTGCCATGCCTCAGCTGTTTGTTTTCTCAATGCGCATGTGCGAAGTGAAGGTTTGACAGCAATCGTGTGCAAAGCGCGTGCGCGATGTGAACCGGTGGTAAAACTGGTTAAAACCCACCACTGCAACATACCATTTCAGATTTGTTGAAAATTGAAGGTTAAAAGTGGAGAAGACACTTTTGTATGCAACCACAAGGAAATATATCTCAGCACCACTTCAGTAATATTTGCACAGATCCTACCTGTTCCTTCTTTAACTTAATGTTCTGCAGATATGTTGGAAAGCATTATTATTATGAATATGAACATAGCTAGTGCTGTTGTTACTTCCTTTTGTCTTTCTTGTCTTTCCCTCTTCCTTTCATGCGCACGCATGCAAACATGCGCATACTATTTTGTTATTCATTGTCTGGAAATTTTTCAGTGTAATGTAAAAGGATTTGGTATTTAATTCAGTCCATTTATTAGAGGAGAAGCTTAATGATATTCATTCCAACAGTGAAGATGTTATCTGCTCAGAATGAAAAAATTAAAAGTTTTCTTTCATGCAAATCTTTCTCTTTTAAAGTGTCTGTTGTACAGTGGCAGACTTTGACCATAAAGACCACAGTCAAAATAATATATATTGACTAATTCTATCTTTTTTTACCCTTTTCCAATGTGGAAGTGAGTATATGTATTCCTTTCTAAAGTAAGAGACATAGCGTAATTTATGTTTATTCAGTGATAATGGTGCTTTCTACAGCACACTCTTAATTTTTTAGTCTAGTGAGTATAAATGGAATTTGAACCCCACCCAAAAAGTAATCAAAAGAGTGATTGTGTCTAGAGTGATTGAATGAGAGAATGCCCATTTACCAGATAGTCCCTGACCTGAAGCCCTTTTGACAAGTTGTGCTTTTAGGAGGTATGTGCAGGATCCCGAAGCATTACTAGCAAATAAACTTGAAGTTTTGTGTTCCTTCTTCCTTTTTTAAAGGTAAACAATTTTTCAGTACAACATAAAATGAAGTAGGCTAGGGTATCACATTAGACATCTTTAACCACAATAGCAATAATGGACACTAAGCTGGTAACCAGGTAATACTTATCTCTCACTTGTTCGTCCTTGCTAAGGATTATTTCAAGAATGAGAATTTGTCTTCTGAAGGTGATCATAGTTCATACAAACATTTATTCACTTCCTTTATACCGCATTTCTTCATTAGTTTTATCCATTTGTTTCTACTGACAGAAAAAAAAAACAATATTTGCAGGGATGTAAAGAAATTTCCTAATGTATTCCTAATATAAATTATTCAGATGGGAACATATTGAAATTGAATAGACCTTTCTCTAAAAGGTCAGAGAGAAAATTAACTAGTAGATTTAATCAACAGTAAAGTAATTTTTAAGTTTAATCCTATTTTAAGTTGATTAAATCTTGTTATTTTAGCCATCATTTCCTCATTTACTTCATTTGAATCTAATTTTCTTTTAGGCAATATATTTACCGTTTAAGGCTTCTACACTGTGATGGATTTACATTAGTTAAGACTACGAGATCACTCTAACTCTCAGATAGGTGAGCATTTGGCATACAGCTACTGTAATCTGAAATGGTATGGACAATTTTTGGGCGACCATGTTGATGCCTATACTTGATGTTTTGGGGAAGGGGAAATTTTAAGGTCAGTTGGGCCATATCATACATGTAAGCAAAAGTAGTTTGGGGAAGAATTTGGGAGGAATTTAGAGTTTGGTGGGGATCATTGGCTTAATTTTTTGTTATTGCCTTTTTTACTGGAAGGATAAATAAAAAGCAATTGAAACAGCTCAACAGAAGGCAAGGTGGCTGCACACTATCACTAATATTATAAGCACAAGCTTACAATAATCTAAAGAATCAGTTATAGACAGACCTTGGCAAAATTATGTGCATCATATTATGAGAGTAATAAACGCATAAATGCATTTCAACATTTCCTTTAAAATATAATAGAAAATATGTACTTCAGGTAAGGAAACATAACAACTAAAAAATCCTGTGCATATTTCATTTCAGGTTTCAAACTAGTGACCCGCTGCATATCAAACAGATGTTACAAGTATTGTGCTACTGAAGGACTCCTATAAGAGTAGCTTCAGTAGAAACTAGGAAGCCAAACTGAAAAATACAAGGAGCATTTTTCATAATGGGTCCATAAGATAACAAACATTGATTCAGACAGCAGAGTACTCCAGTCACTATGCAGTGCATGAATTTGCTTAAAATATCAAGCAAAGCAGCTGTGCTTGAACTAGCAGAAGACAGAAAGTATTATTTTAGATTGTGGAGTAGAAAAGCACAGGTAGGATAAACTTTAAAGGTCGGCTGAAGGCAATTGTTCATTCCTATGCCCCAAAAATGCTCTTTGCAGTCAGATTAGACTGCAGAATAATCTCACAGAGGGGAAACAAATAAGGCCCAAGTACAGCATTTAAGGAAACCTCAACTTGCAATATAATAATCTAAAATTTCAGAAGTAAATATCCTTCCTCAACTAGCTATAATGGAAAGCAGGAATAACTTTCAGGAACAGGAGGGAGAGCCACAAGCAAGACAATGGATAGGTAAAAGAAATCTGGGGCAGAACTGCAGTTCAAGTAAGTGTCTTAGTCAAAACTTTACTTATAAAGAGAAAGGGGGGAAGGGGGAAAATACATTCAGATTTACAAGATCTGTTACTGTAATATTATAATGAAAGTAGTATTAACATCGATAATAGTAGCATCCTAGTCCTAGTCTGTAGGGATGCGGTGGCTCAGTGGCTAAGATGCTGAGCTTATCGATCGAAAGGTTGGCAGTTCAGCGGTTTGTATCCCTAGTGCCGCAAAATGGGGAGAGGTCCCATTACTTGTCCCAGCTTCTGCCAACCTAGCAGTTCGAAAGCCCGTAAAAAATGCAAGTAGAAAAAGCTGTGCACCTTTGGTGTTTAGTCATGCTGGCCACATGACCATAGAGACATCTTCGGACAGTGCTGGCTCTTTGGCTTTGAAACGGAGATGAGCACCGCCCCCTAGAGCCGAGAACTACTAGAACATATGTGCGAGGGGAACCTTTACCTTTACCTTTTTAGTCTGGTCTACCTCAAAGGGTTGATACCAGCATTATTCCTGCTGTATTTTTTTTACCTCATGACATAAACTTTGAATATTACTATAGCAATAAATATCTTAAATGGATATCAGAAGTTCCAAATAAAAAGCAGAAACAGCCTGTTTGGTGTACTGTTTAAGGCACGGTGTCAAACTTGTGGCATCACGTTGTCGTCACAGGATGTTTTGCAACATTTTTCCCCTTCACAGAGCTGGGGTGGGCATGAACTGCATGTGACTCAGCCAGCCCATGGGCCAACAGTTTGACACCCTGGGTTAAGGTATAATGAAGTGGGAGACCATGAATTCTAGTTTCACCTTAGGTACATATCCAGCTTGGTGATTTTGGTTTAGTCAGTCTCATCCCTTGGAAGAAGAAAGCAGTGACAAACCGTTTTCAAATATTTCCCCAAGAAAACTCCCTTCTGAGAAGACTGAAGACATCTTTGCAAAAAAATGGAGCTGACATTTAAAAGACATTTATAAGGAGTCAATTAGAATACCAATTCCTACAGTCCTCTCTGGATAAAAAAGAGCAATGTGAGATCATCCAAGCTGTTTCTCCTTAAGGTTGTTCCTCATGAAGAAACTATAAATACTGTTTTCTGAATTGGGAAATGGGGGAATTTACTGTAAGTGTTCTAGCCACAAACAGACCCTTTTCAAAGGATATTTTACATAATTCCATTTTAGTCATCTTTGGAAATTTCTCATTAACTATTTCAAAAAAATTAGACAACTTCAAAGTGACAAGGCTAGAAATACCAATAAATGCCTTCAATCCTTGAAGTTTTTTTTAAAAAAATCTAACTTAATAAAGAAAATAAAGATGTTTAAATATAATTTTTAAGTCTTTAAGGTAAACAGCAAAAAAATAAGGCTAAAATTTAAATGGATTAAGAGTTCACA
Source organism: Ptyas mucosa (assembly GCA_012654045.1). Taxonomy (NCBI): domain Eukaryota; kingdom Metazoa; phylum Chordata; class Lepidosauria; order Squamata; family Colubridae; genus Ptyas; species Ptyas mucosa. Next base: position 1,595,264 of record WNWU01013639.1, on the reverse strand, counting down.
GTACATGGAAATATTGGATTTTGAATGTTAGGACTTTGAAATTATTAATATTATTGATAATTATATTAATAATAAGTATCATATATTATATATAATATATACCATATTTTTCGGAGTATAAGACACACCTTTTTACCTCCCAAAAGGGGGTGAAAATCTGGGTGCGTCTTATACTCCGAATGTAGCCCCGCCCACCTCCCAGCCCCCACCCTTCGGACATTTTCGGGCAATTCCAGGTGGCAGGGATCTGGGTCGGGGCACAGCCTGAGGAACAACCCTCTTCGGGATGGTTCGGGGGGGGGGGAATCTGCCCTGCAGCTTCGGGGAACAAGGCGGGCCCCACGGTTTGTGGCTGGCAGGCAGCTTAGGGCAGACAATGGTCGCAATGACTCCCCAGCAATGTGAGGAGCCGCTGCCAAACCCGCTCTGTGCCCAGGAGCCAAACAAGTCAAATGGAAGCTCCTAAAGTGAAACGTCCCTCCTTTCCAGCCACTGCTGCCTGGATTCCCCAATGCAATTCTCAGAGCCGTGTTTCAGGTGGCAGGTGGCCAGTTCCCCTGCAATGTGCAGCGGGGAACTGGGAACCATTTTATATTATGGAGGGGGGGGGGAATTGCAGCGCTGCTGCCTGATAGTGCTTTTCTTCCCATTGCACATTGCAGAGCTGCGCGCCCTCATCCTCCTTCTCAGCAGACTCACCTTCTCTTTCCTCCTGGCTGCCTAAAACTGCCACCTGAAATGCAATGGACTTTTTTTGCCTCTGCACACCCCATATTTGGAATCAGGGAGGAGATTGCGGGTCTGCCACCCGAAAATGCTTTCCTTTGGAATCCTGAATCCTAAATCACTTTAGGAGCTCCTCTTCGGGTTGCTCGGCTCCTGGGCGCAGAGAAGGCTTAGGAAGCAGTGGCGGCGGCTCCTCACATTGCTGGGGAGTGAAGTCATTGTGACCATTGTCTGCCCTGAACTGCCCGCTGGGCAGCCAGAGGGGTGACCAGCTGCAAATCGTGGTGCCCGCCTTGTTCCCTGAAGCTGCTGGGCAGATTCCCCCCCCAGACTGTCCCAAAGAGGTTTGTTCCTCAGGCTGTGCTCTGTCCTTCCCCCCAGAGCATGTGAGGGATCTATTTGGGGAAAAGCGAGTAGTCCCTGCAGATTGCAGGAGCACCCTGATAAGTTTTCTGGAAAAGAACTTATCAGTAATCGACGCCCTCTTTCCCAGCCGAGTCTCTGAGGCACCTCTCACTTGCAGGAGGAGGAAAGCAGCACCACCTTAAATGCTGGTAGGCAGAGGTAGAATTCTTGTTTTCTTGTTTTCCTCCCCTGCTTCTTATACTCCAGTGAGTCTTATACTCCGAAAAATACGGTATATATTTATATTATTATTTTTGCCAGTGGTTTCTATTAGTTTTTTGTGAACAGTGAACAATATGCTGCCACAAAACAAAACAATAAAGTATGAAATGAAATGAAAATTTTTAGGAAATCCAAGTAGCTGTAAACAAAAATATGAGTATGATCAGTGGTGGGTTTCAAAATTTTTTACTATTGGTTCTGTGAGTGTGGCTTGGTGGGCATGGCATGGTTTGGTGGGCATGACATGGTGAGCATGGCAGGGGAATGATACTGTAAAATCTCCATTCCCTCCCCAATCCAGGGAAAGGTTACTGCAAAATCCCCATTTCCTCCCAATCAGCTGGGACTTGGGAGGCAGAAAATAGATGGGGGCAAGGCCAGTCAGAATTTTTACTACTGGTTCAAACTACTCAAAATTTCCACTACTGGTTCTCCAGAACTAGTCAGAACCTGCTGAAATCCACCTTTGAGTATGATGTATTACATTGAAAAGCATGTGGTTCTGTATAATGCCTGTTTATTAATATATAGTTAGTTAGTTAGTTAGTTAGTTAGTTAGTTAGTTAGTTAGTTTATTACATTTCTATACCGCCCTTCTCCCAAAGGACTCAGGGCAGTGTACAGCCATGTTAAAACACACATAAACTCACCAAATTTAAAAGCCGTTTAAAACGAATATATAAAATTTGGCCCACAAAGTTAAAAATTGACAAACAACCCAATTTTAAATTCATATTCTAAGCCAGTCCGGCCTGTTGGAACAAAAGGGTCTTAAGGGCACGGCGAAAGGTACGAAGGTCGGGAATCATACGAACCTCCAGGGGGAGGTCATTCCAGAGGGCAGGTGCCCCCAAAGAGAAGGCTCTCCCCCTGGGTGTCACCGGTCGGCATTGTTTGGCCGATGGCACCCTGAGGAGTCCCTGTCTGTGGGAGCGTATTGGCCGGTGGGAGGCTACCGGTGGCAGAAGGCGATCTCGTACATACCCAAGTCCTAAGCCATGGAGTGCTTTAAAGGTGGTAACCAGCACCTTGAATCGCACCCAGAAGACCACTGGGAGCTAGTGCAGTTCGCGCAGGAGAGGTATTACATGGGTGCACCGTGTCGCACCCATAATTACCTGCGTGGCCACATTCTGGACCAGTTGGAGCCTCCGGATGCTCTTCAAGGGGAGCCCCATGTAGAGAGCATTGCAGTAGTCCAGATGGGACATGACGAGGGCATGAGTGACCGTGTGCAAGGCATCCCGGTCCAGAAAGGGACGCAACTGGTAAATCAGGCGAACCTGATAAAAGGCTCCCCTGGCCACAGCCATCATATGGTCTTCTAAACACAACTGTGCATCCAGGAGAACACCCAAGTTGTGAGCCCTCTCTGAGGGGGTCAGGATCTCGCCCCCAATAGTCAGCGATGGAGCTAGCTGGCTATATCGGGATGCCGGAAACTACAGCCACTCGGTCTTGGAAGGGTTGAGTCTGAGCTTGTTTCTCCCCATCCAGATCCGCATGGCCTCCAGGCACCAGGACATCACATCAAGGGCATCATTGGGGTGGTCCAGGGTGGACATGTACAGCTGAGTATCATCAGTGCACTGATGTCACTTCACCCAAAACCACTGATGATCTCACCCAGTGACTTCACATAAATGTTGAACAGAAGGGACGAGAGGACCGACCCTTGCAGCACCCCACAAAGAAGACACCTCGAGGTTGACCTCTGACCCCCCTGCCAACACAAACTGCGTATGGTCAGAGAGGAAGGAGGAGAACCACCGCAACACGGTGCCCCAAACTCCCAACCCCTCCAATCGACGCAGCATGATACCATGGTTGATGGCATCAAAAGCCGCTGAGAGGTCTAATAGGACCAGGACAGAGGAACAACCCCTGTCCTGAGCCCTCAAGAGATCATCAACCAATGCGACCAATGCCGTTTCCATGCTGTACCCCAGTCTGAAGCCTGACTGGTACGGATCTAGATAGACAGCTTCATCAGGTACTGGGGAAGTTGTCGCACCACCACACTGGGGTGGTGCGACTGGGGAAGTTGTCGCACACGACCGCCACAAAGCGAAGGTTGGAGACTGGACGATAGTTTGCTAATATAGCTGGGTCCAAGGAGGGCTTCTTGAGGAGGGGCCTCACCACCGCCTCTTTTAGGGAGGGAGGGAAGGATCCCTCACTCAGTGAAGTGTTAATGATCCCCTGGAGCCAGCCTTGTGTGACCGCCCGGGAGGCCAGCACCAACCAGGAGGGACATGGGGCCAATAAACATGTGGCAGCGCTAAGCCTACCCAGAATCCTGTCCATGTCCTCAGGAGTCACAAGGTCAAACCCCTCCCAGATAACATTCTCAAGACCCACCTCCATCACCCCATCTGAATCTACCCAATCGGAGTCCAGGCCATCTTGAATCTGAGTGACTTTATAATGCAGGAATTGCACAAAATCCTCAGCCCTACTCTGCAAGGAGTCTTCTCTTGCTCCCAATTGAAGGACAGAGCGGGTCACCCTAAACAGGGCTTCTGGGCGGTTCTCTGCAGATGCAATAAGAGCAGAAAAATAATTTGATTTTGCCACTCTTATCGCCACTAAGTAGGTCTTAATGTGAGACCTCACTAGTGTTCGGTCAGGTTTGGAGTGGCTGGACCTCCAATCGCTCTCCAGGCATCTTCTGGCGCTTCATCTCCCTCAGCTCCTCGGAAAACCAGGGAGCCAATTGAGATCAGCACCGGGTCAGAGGCTGCAAAGGCACAACGTGGTCCAAAGCTCCAGCGGCTGCCCTATCCCAGGTGGCCACCAGTTCTTCAGTCGAGTTGTGAGCCAGAGCCTCAGGGAATCACCCAAGCTCTGTCAGGAACCTATCGGGGTCCATCAGGTGCCTGGGATGGAACCACCTGGTCGGTTCCGACTCCCTGTGGCCGAGGTTAGCGGCTCGAAAGTCTAGTAGAAGGAGTGAATGATATGACCATGACAAGGGCTTGATGACTATATCCCCTATTTCTAGATCATTCAGCCACTGACCAGAGACAAAAATCAGATCCAGGGTGTCCCCCCCCCCATGTGAGTAGGGCCTTGAACTAACTGGGTCAGGTCCATGGCCGTCATGGAGGCCATGAACTCCCGGACTGCTTCAGGCATTTTGCCAATGGATGGCAGGTTGAAATCCCCCATGACCATAAGTCTAGAGATATCCACCGCCACCCCAGCTATTACATTGAGCAGCTCAGGCAGGGCCACTGCTACATGGCAGGGAGCCAGGTACACAATCAGCAAGCCCATCTGCACCCCATGACCCCACTTCACAAGAAGGGACTTCCATCCGGCTATCTGAGGTTCAGTGGCCTCCCTTGGATGAAGACCTTCCTTTATAATAGCCGCCAACCCCTGCCCGTAGCTTGAGCTCTCAGCTGATGGAATGTGCGGAAGCCTGGTGGGCACATTTCAATGAGGGGAACCCCCCCTCCACGCCCAACCAGGTCTCCATAATACCCGCCAGGTCCACTCCCCCCTCCTGAATAAGGTCATGAATGAGGGGGGCCTTATTTACCATGGACCTGGCATTGCACAACATCAGCCGATGGCCCAGGCCTTGAGGATCTGTGCTACCTGGGGAACAAGAGAAGCATTGGGGGCTGGAGTGTGCAATCGCTTGAAGATAGTGAATGTGCACTCCTGAAACATGATGTGGCCCCCTGCTTCCACCATACCTGCCCCCCCACAGTACAGATCAAACAGCCCTCACTAGATCAAGCTCTAGCCCCCTCCCTGATGTCCGACCCTGCACCCCTTATGCCACTGCCCCCCACCGGACCCGGCCTCGACCCTCGTGGGTTACCCCCCAAACCCACTCTGGTCATCCCTGAACCCCTTAAAATTTTCATTAAAAACCCTTTTAAAAAACCCCTCAATCTCCTCTTTGCCGCATGCCATCTCTCGGGATTACAAAATCCATCATCAAGATAGGCCCTTGATAGCATGGAGGGCCAGACCTGTGAGAGGGGGGAATCTCGCAGCACAAGAAGCTCAGCCACTGAGTACATCAAAAGGCTGCAAGGGATGAGGATGAAGACAAATCCTGATCGGGTTCCGTGCAATGGTTTAAATGGTCCGGAGCGAAGTCAACAGTTCAAAATGGGTGGCTGGGCTCTCATGCTCTCTCATGCTCCCTCACAGCAAGAGGAAAACCATGCCATTTTGACAAAGTCAGGGGACTGCCCCTCCAAGCCACCGTCTCATGGTGGCTAACAATGGAGAGTTCGGTGGTAAATTCCTCTGAAAGTGAGATAGCAGTATAAACCCATTCCCACAGCCATATGTCTTAATCGTCCATGCTCCATCAGTCCAGGGTGTCAATTGGAATCGGCCGCTGAGTCATAAAGGCAGAGTAATGCTAAGTCCAGGATGGGCAGATGAAAAAATCCAGAGAGAACAGGCTTGAAGCATAGGAGCAGGCTGGGATGATAACTGGGGTAGAACATGAAATCCTGGCAAAAAGGGGGGTAGAGAGGGGGGAAAGGGGGGAACAGCCAGAGGCGACCACAAGGCCCTCCCTCCGCCGTCCTCCAGCCTCTCTCACCCCCAGATCTTCCACCATCTGGTCTTCCGTGCCCCCACTCTCCAACCCCATGATCTCCATCGGGGGGGGGGAATGACCAAGTCCCCTAATGGGGAGGGCCTTCAAAATAGGCCCAGTCCCTGTTCAGCCAAGCAGTCTCAGGAAACTAACAAGTCTCTCCTGGCCCATGCCCAAAAATGCCATCAACCGCCCGCTGCCAGCTGCCAGCCCAGCACGCTCGCCTTCATCCAGTGCCCGCTGGGACCACCGCAGCATCCACATCACTGTCTCTGCCAGGACTCCCCTCTTGACCCTGAGCCCCCAGCATCCTAGAGAACCCAAAGTTCGAGGTGGAGACCACCGCATCTCCATCGATGGTCATGCCCCAACCACCGCCGGCTCAAGCAAATGAAAAAAGGCCACCACTGGAACTGGCCGCCGCCACCGCCTTCTCCTGGTGCCTTCAGCCGGCCATTTCTCCAATGCCCCAATGTTCTGGAGGGTGAAAAACCCCTCCATGGGTGGGGAGAGAACTCCCCTGGCTGGGACCAGGACCAAGCTGACCCAATTGGTCCCCAGGTCCCCAAAAAGGCCAGGAGTCACCCTATCCTCTGGGCGCGCCTCAAGCGTTATCGACCATCTTGAACATGCACAGATTCAAGTTATATAGGCATTATAATATCTGTCAACCAATTTAATATTCATATTTACAAAACAGAATATGATATTAAAGCTAACAAAAATATGATTTTCATTTATGTAAACAAAGTAGTGGTCATATCTCTTCCTTCAAATAAATCATTTCTCAGATTGATGGCATTCAGAGATGAAGGCATAATCTGTTCAAAGTCTGCATCTCTCAAAAATTTAGCAACAAATTGTGAACAATATTTTAATGTTTTGTTCCTTTCTTTTTTCTCAAAATAAGGAGAAAAACATCTACATTAAGCATGTGCTAAATTTAACATACCTGTTTTATCTGATTTCCTTATGCACAATGAAGAAAGTGCTCCAAAATTTGCCTCCACTTCCTCTAGAAGAAGAACTATTTCCATTTTTTTCTTTGTCTGAAGGCCACTTAGACTAAAGCATTAAGAAAAAATAAGATATGAAGACTGAAGCCTTGGATTGTCCCCAATCCCTTAATGCTCAGTGCTGCCTTTCACAACCTGGGCAGATTCCAGATATTAAGTGATTCTCAGAATTTTCATGAATAGCTATTTTGACTGGAGAATTGTGGGAATTGAAGTCTATATATCTAGACAACACTAAGATAGTCCTTCGTTAACTCAGCCATGGGTTGAGATCATCTGAAGGCATGAGAAAATTGCCATACTTCATTGACATTTCACAATTGTAATAGATACCATTCTCCCAAGTGATTTTGAGTTTATTCTTGCCCTACAGAGCAGTAGTGGGCTATACTTACCTTTGCTACCAATTCAGAACTGTGAGAGAGCATGTGTGCTCGCTGCGCTCGTGCACGGCACTTCTGTGCGTATACAGAGCGTCCGTGATGATGTCCAGGTGGGCGGAGCGTCCCGAACAGGGGCAAACTGGTAGAAACCCACTACTGCTACAGAGGTATTTAGTCACCTAGTCATATTACAGCCAATGAGGGATGGCTAAAATTTTCCTAAAATGTCATTTGATACGTTCCTTGACAGAGTTTATACTTTAAATTTTACATATTTTTTAAAAAAATAATTTAAAAATATAGGAAGCTGGAAAGCTGCATGAGGCATTCATTGTATTCTGTTTTCTTAATGAATGGCTGTTCTCTACCATTCACAGTGAGAGTACCTATAGCATGTTTCCCATTGTATGACCTAAATTAGATACATAAACCTGGGCTCTTAATTTTTTTTCCTGATAAATTTCTTAATGGCCGCTAACAAGTGGGATTATGTAAAAAGATTATGTAAAAAGTATTATGCAAAAAAGATGATTGATATTAAGAGAAAAAAAGGGAAAGGAAAAACAATGTTTAGGATAGGAAAATAAATCATTATGGACAAGAGATAGGGTGAGATAAGGAGTGCACATTTTTGATGTTGTTTCGTAATGTATAAATTAGTGTTTTCAGGCAAGTATTGGTGCCTGTTTGCTAGACTTAAATTACTAAGACTGTTTCTCTTTAGACTAAAATGGAAACGTCAACTTTGAGATCAGAAGATTTCTTCTCAATTAAATTTCAATACTAAAATGAAAGAGAGGAATAGAAATTAATATAAATGTCACTGTGATGCATAACATCCTGCAAATCCAATAATTTCATTTTAATCAGGTGTTCAGATTGGTAACAGTGAACCATAATTTTATTTCATGTTCAAGGATACTGTGACCTTGTGGAGCTATTGGAAGTACAGCTTGTTGTTTTTTCACTTTTCATAATACATTTTAAAGATAATTTTCTTTAAACATGAAATGATGGTTTATCAAAAATAGGCTTCTTTGCTTTATATTCTCAATCCAATTCAATATTTCAAAGAAAGCATTTTTCTTCTTGATAGTTTAATAAGAAAATTTAATTTGTTGTGGACACTTTAAAAACATAGAGCAACACAATATTTGACAAATATTTGCAAACATCTTGTCATTCTTTTAATTGGGGCCAAACAGGTATATATGTCAGCACTCTAAATTTCATTCATCCTAGTGCTGACATGAAGGAGGGAAAAAAAAAAAAAGAAAAGGAGAGAGAAGAAGCAGGTTGACCTTTCACACAGTTACAACCCGGCAGATAACATCACCTAGGAGATGGGCTGGGACGGGGACATTCCTGTGAGGTGACATAGTAAGAGTGACTTGGGAAATGGCCAATGAGACACTGGGTAATGAGGGATGGAAAGGGAAGGGTTTGGGGGTTAGCAGGTCAGTACTGGCACCGATGGAGTCAGGACCAGACATGTTTGTTCTTAAATAAATGAAAGATTTCATCAAAGACTATTTGTTTGGAAAATGTGATTTATTTAAGACAATATCAGGACCTGACAGAGTGCCAGTACTCCTCTCCAAGCCAAGCTGGCTGACTTCCAAACCTCCAGCGCCCTCCCCAGATGTCTGGAGTAAATGAAAGCGCAGTCCGGTAATTATGGCAGAGAGTAATCTTTCCGGAGATAGCTTGATTCAAGCAACTAGACAAGAGCCAGCCCTGATTCCAGCCAGCTTGGATGCAATGAAGCCAGGCTCGTCCCTCCCCCAGCGCAGCTGCAAGCCAAGGAAAAAAAAAACATAAGTATTCGGGGGTTTTGCCAAAATCCCCAGAGGTTGACGTTCCCTTCTCGAACGTTCAAGACAAGAGGAAGCCCCTAAGTGAGCTGGGGAGGACAGACTGGCTATGGCACTGGCAGCAGGCCAGACACCAAAAATCTTCAGGAGGCCACTCAAGAGCCCATAAGATGAATTGAAAGAGAAATTTGACTGTGCCATCTTTCTGGAGGAGGGACCATCAGGCAGGCCTGAGGAGAGGGGGGGGGCACTCGAGCTTTCCAAACTAAGATGCCATAGATGAAAGCACAACCTTTCCTCCCCACCAGAACAGAAGGAGAAGAAGCCCAGAGGTACATCCATGGGTGTCCCCCTCCCGAAAGCAAGCAGGGCAGCCTAGACAGGCCATCCCTGCCCTACCCCAAAATGAGTGGAGAGGAAGAGGACCAGCGGGCCCCAGAGCAGGCTTACAGAGCCCTGCACTGGGAGGATAGGGCACTGAGAGAGGACCCACCCCGTTTCAGAGGGAAGTTCGATGGCGACCCCGACCAGCTAACACAGTTCCTCGATACAGCTGATATCTACATCGGACGTTATGGACACCTCTATCCATTTCCCAGAGCCCTAGTCAGTGCCATCTCAGAGGGATTTGAAGGAGATGCAAGAAGATGGTCAGCAGCCCTCTACAAGAACAGGGCCCCCCAATTGCGAAATGCAGATGAGTTCTTACAACTACTACGAACCCAATTCGAGGAAGCAGAGGAGGACCCCTATGCGGAGGTCGCATATAATAATGCTGTCCACAGTAGCATGGGATTAACCCCCTTTAAAATAGTGAGTGGTATGGACTTCGTCCCCATGCCGGAGTACCCGAGGGAGCCCCCTTCCTCAGTCAGTTTGAACGACTGGATGGCAATGTTGAGAGAAACCTGGGAGAACGTTAAGAGGGCATTGGCCAAGGTGGCACAGTCCTATAAGAAACAAGCAGACAAGCACCGAGCTCCCCAAAGACCATTTCGAGTGGGAGAGAAGGTCTACCTCTCCACCAAGTATTTGAGACTTAGACTCCTGAGCAGGAAATTGGGCCCAAAATTTATAGGACCATTCCCTATAGTAAAAATAATCAATCTGGTCACAATACAACTGCAGTTACCCCGGCTGCTAGGGAAGATACACCCCGTTTTCCACAGCAGCCTCCTGAAGCCTGTAGTGGGGTCTACTTTAAGGCCGACACCACGTGAACCCCCTGGGCCCCTGGTCGTTGGGGCCAAACTCAATATGAAGTACAGCAAATTCTCGATTCAAGATGACACAGGGGGCACCTCCAATACTTAATTAAATGGAAGGGTTACCCATTATCAGAGGCCTCCTGGGTGAAGAGCACAAACATCCAAGCTGACTGCCTTAGAGCCGAATACCATACAGATCACCCGGGCAAGCCGGGAGGGGGGGGGGACACACCCTCGGTCGGGATAACGGGTATTACCTTGTTGTTTTCCCCTGGGGAAAAAGTGAAGGGGGAGGGGCTGGATGTTAGCACCCTAAGTTTCATTCATCCTAGTGCTAACATGAAGGGAAAAAAGAAAAGAAAAGGAGAGAGAAGAAGCAGGTTGATCTTTCACACAGTTACAATCCGGCAGATAACATCACCTAGGAGATGGGCTGGAAGGGGGACATTCCTGTGAGGTTACGTAATAAGAGTGACTTGGGAGATGGCCAATGAGACGTTGGGTAATGAGGGATGGAAAGGGAAGGGTTTGTGGGTTAGCAGGTCAGTACTGGCACCAATGGAGTTGGGACCAGACTTGTTCGTTCTTAAATAAATGAAAGATTTCATCAAAGACTATTTGTTTGGAAAATGTGATTTATTTAAGACAACATCAGGACCTGACAATATATCCTTTTAATTGTATTTTAATGTTTGTAGTTGATGTTTTTATTTTGGCTGTACACTGCCCTGAGTCCCTCGGGAGAAGGGAGGTATATAAATTTGACATAAAATAAATAAATAAAATAAATTTACATGGCAAGATTAATTTTTCATGATTTTATTTATACAATTGATGAAAAAATAACTTATTAAGGTTTCTGTAACATCGCAGAATGTCTGGATTATGCATATCTGATTTGAATGTCTCAAAACTATTATAGCTCTTAGATTTCTAAAAGAAAGACTAGGCAACCAATCTTTTTGTTTTGAAAGTCAATACTTGCATCAAAATTTCAATATAAAAGGTATGAGCAACTTTTAGTTTAATTTAGTTATGAGCCATGGTGGCTCAGTGTTTAGAATACAGTATTGCAGGCTAATACTGCTTCCTGCCACAGCTCGGCAGTTTGATTTTGAGCAGCTCAAGATTGACTCAGCCTTCCATCCTTCTGAAGTCAGTAAAATGAAGACCTGGATTGTTCAGGGCAATATGCTGACTACGTAAACTGCTTAGAGAGGGCTGTAAAGCACTGTGAAGGGGTATATAAGTTTAAGTGCTATTGCTATTGCTACCTCCATATGCAATATCAGACATGACAATGTGATGCGCTCTTTAAGCCCATTCTATTTTTATCATCTCTGCAATGTCTTATTGTGTCCTAGAAGAATCAGGTTGGGAAAAGAGTGATCCTTGATCCATTCCCACAATATATTTTGCCCTCTGACTTAAAGTGGGAGACTATAGAGAGAGTGACATGCCCATGATGTGTTGCAGGCAGTAGCACATGCTGCTTTAGCTTTAGAAAATTAAAAGGACAAATAATGACCTGAATCACATCAGAGGGAACTTTTTCTTTCGTCAAATGAGCACAAGGATCCTTTTATATTTTTGGTTGCTTTGAACGGTTCATCACTGGATGTCCCTATTGGCCTGCTGCGAATATTCCTATACAGGCTGTGGATTTTTGCATGGCATCATTGCATAGCTTTCCAGAAAATTTCCAGATTCCTGTAATTTCCAGATTGCAGTCTATTTCCACACTCTTTCAACCCACTCCCCTATTCTCAGTCCTCTGCTAGAAATACTCAAAGTCTCTTTGCTGAACTCCAGTCCCATTTATGCAACATTTAAAAAAAATCTTTAATCTCTCTATTCCTAAGTGGATGTCCACAATATATTAGGGTTGTGTGTCCAAGGTATACTGCAAGGCAGCAATGGAATTTGCTGTGCCTTGAAATCTCAGGATCTAAATAATATATAACCAGGACTCTGTTGCTTCATTTCCAGTTGCAATTTCACTTGTATTTGAATCAAGAAAAGTAGAAGGAAATCTTTGTAGCTTATGTACCAAGCTAGCATGGAATTATTATTGTTCTTTTTTGGTAATTGCTGCTACATAGCTAATGCATTTGATTTCAAATTGTTTAGACTGGGAACCAGATTTTAATTTCATTTACTCTCATTTATGCTTGTCACTTCTCATCTGGACTATTGTAACTCTCTCTACGTGGGGCTCCCCTTGGGGTGCACCCGGAGGCTCCAACTGGTGCAGAATGTGGCCGCACGGGGGATTTTGGAAGCGACGGGGCACTCCCATGTGACACCTCTCCTGTGCGAGCTGCATTGGCTTCCGGTGGACTTCCGGGTGTGCTTCAAGGTGTTGGTGACCACCTTTAAAGCGCTCCATGGATTAGGGCCGGGGTACCTACGGGACCACCTTCTGCCACCAATTGCCTCCCACTGGCCAGTTCTCTCCCACAGAGAGGGCCTTCTCAGGGTGCTGTCAGCCAGACAATGTCGGCTGGTGACCCCCAGGGGGAAAGCCTTCTCTGTGGTGGCGCCTACCCTCTGGAACGATCTCCCCCCAGAGATACAAGTGATCCCAGACCTCCAGACTTTTTGTCGGGCCCTTAAAACCCATTTTTTTCGGTTAGCTGGGCTGGCCTGACCCCATGCCGGTTTTTAAAGTTTTGTTATTGATTTTAACTTAAAACTGGGTCAAATTTATTTATATCATTTTACTTACTTTTAACTTTTGTATATTGTGTTTTTAGTTGGCTGTTCACCGCCCTGAGTCCGAAAGGAGAAGGGCGGTATAGAAATTTTATTATTATTATTATTATTATTATTATTATTATTATTATTATTATTATTATTTCTTAGTCTAATTTCATGAAATCCTGAGCTTAACATCAGAAAAGACAGAAGCAGGATGGCAGACAATATAGGACAGGGAGACAAATCTCTCTCTCTCTCTCTATCCATTCTTGGTTTCTTTGTTGTGGATTTTTCTTTCATGGGAAAAAATCATTTCCATGACTAGTAGATCATCTTGACCACTGAACTGCAGTAATTGAATGCAAAACCTTCTCCATAAAGTTTGCAATGAGCTGTTTACTAAGTGAAAAATTATACATATGTATGATATTTCATGGTCCATATATAATACATGTCATGAACATATATTAGCAAAACAGTACATACAAATATTTTCATCTCAAGGATTTTATTGTCCAGGTATGTTTAAGATACCTGAATTTACTCTGTTTTAATTTGTTACTTATTATAATTTTCTTCTATCACAAGAATGTTCCAATCCATTTGTATGCTTTATCCTAACTGGGCTGTGAGGCTGAACACATATTGACTTCTAAAATCCAAATTTGTTGGATAAACAGAGTTGTAGGAGTTATAAATTGTGGATCTGTTTCTCAAGGGGAAGGGAAGCTACTATTTTTAAAATATATGTATGGAGATAATCTATGTATATATTTTTTGTTTTTCCTTTTTACGCATTTTTATTGTCCTGTTTAGTGTTGCTTTGTTTTTGTTGGGGGAGGGGGGTGGGAGTTTAAATTTTAACTTTGGAAATAAAATTTAAAAAAATACAATAAAATAAAATCCTATTGAAGATAGATGGACTTCAAACAGATTCTTGCATGTTGAAAAGATGTGGATTAAATCAGGGACTGAAGATATTTGTAAAATACTAAAGAGGGAGAAAGACAATTTTTAATAAATATATATAAAAATTATTCTTACATAACTGCCGTGCCCTGCACTTTACTGAAACAGCAACATACATGCCCCCACCCCCCAATACATAAACCTTACCAAATGCATTTTTTGCTGACATTATTAACCTTTCCTTTATATTTTTGTTGGCAGGCATGTCTGCTGATCTGACCTCTCTTTGGCCTCAGGGGATGAAATCATAGGGCAGATCATTGAATTGCTTTATATTGACTGCTAGACAAGCATGTGCTTAAGCTATTATCTATTTCTTAACCTTTCCAAGTGGCCACTACAGTTAAAACAGTCTTTTTATTTAAACAAACCTTGCACACTTTTCTCATTAAATTTCAGAACACATTTTCCCCATCCCCATGCAGGTGAAAATCTATTTCATTCTGCCATTTCTTATTTACTTTTTTTTAAAAAGCAGTCTTCTCCCCTCACTCCCCATGCATTTAAAATAATATTTCCTAGGATTTTATTTGCTTTTTCATTTTTGTTGCTATTTAAACATCAATATATAAATGTATTTTAACTGAAATATTACCTGGAAAAGACATTTTATTTCCTTTCTGTAGGGATACGGATGACAGGGAAGAGCCCCATTTAGAATGATTGATTAGAATGTTTCTGATGTTCTGATGTTTTTTTTAAAATGCTCAAAATATCTTGAGTGTTTTTTTTTTCATTTGCAAGATTTGTAAGTACAGTACCTTCAGACTCTAGGCAGCTTATAGCCAGTACAATAAATGAATGATAGTAGGGCAAACAACTAATACTTATTAACCACCCAGTTATAAATATCAAAGGAGCTAACAGTCCAAACCTTCTCATAAAAATCTGTGGGTAACATATCATAACTTGAAAACATTTTTTTTCTCAAGGACTCTGCAAAGAAATGCAATTTAAATAATGTCATGGTCTTCCAGAGGATGGAGAACTTCATGGAGGGAGTTTGTTTCTATGTCCCCATCTCACCCACTTCCTAAAGGCTATGGTAACCCTTCAGGATTTTTTTTTTGTTAAACTATGAAATGTTAGCCTCCCAACTAATTTAGTTTCTTTGTAGTTTTGCATAGTTTTACCTTTTTCCTTTCCCCATCCATTTCCCTTTTCTACTGTCCTTATTTTGTGTTAAATGTTTAAAGTAACTTCTTTGTGTTAGTCTTTTGGATTTGAGTATTCTTTTTTAAAAATCAAAGGTCTGCTTGGGTATTGTAAAACATTGTCTGATACATTGGCTGCACCATATGACTCCATTTTCAACATTTGTTGAGCTAATTTAATAAGAGTGAATGACATTTTTTACACCTCATTAAAAGATTTTGATTAAGGGAAATCTCACATCCCATTTCATACCCAATTTATCAATAAAATGCTGTCTAAAATTGAATGGAAGTTCTACCAAGCTAGAAACTGGACTACTGTGATTCTAGTTCCACCTTGGACACAAAGACAGCTTGGTGACTTTATATCAGTCAGTCTCTCCAGGAAGAAAGTAATGGCAAACTACTTCCAGAATTTTTGCCAAGAAAAATGCAGTGATTAGGCCAGGCAATTGTCAGAATCAACACTGATTCAAAGGTATTAAAAATAAAACCTACAACTGAAAATAAAAAACTAAAAATTAGGCTAGAACATATTTCATTTGTTACCAAGAGGACTTTTCACCAGCTGTTTCCAAATTCTATTCAAGGGCATCCCCATAACGATTGAATTGAAGCAGTCCAAGTATGAGATTACAAGGGTGTGACTGACTACAGATAGTGCTTTCCCTTTTAAGAAGAGCCCCAATTGGCGTCCTAGTTAAACTTGAATAAGGCTTTCCTGGCCATGGCTTCTACCTGCTTCTCGCTGGTACTATGAATCCCAGCAGACACCCTCCCCTCCCTAGACCAAAGGAGGGCTAATAGTTTCAGGGTGGAACCGTGCCCATAGCTAAAGATGGAACCATCCTGAAATCAGACAAACCATCCTGAGCAACAGCCATTCCATGTTTCTGACTTTAAGTTTGTTTTTGCTGCAGAAAATTCAGTAAACATTATTAAAAGTCTGCTCTAAATTAAATATCTTGTAAAATTGAAATGCTCTATGCCTAGAGAAACTTAAATTTTGGATTTTGTACAAATTTATATATTAGATTGTAGTTGACAAATAAAACTGATTGAACTGAATTTTCCAATCAATTTTTAATCATTTATTTAAGATTTTGTAATCTCTACCCCCAAGTTTGTTAGTCTTCCATAAAGGAATCTAACTCTCTTTCCAGTAAAATGAATATAATACCTAGTACAATTTAAAAGAATATATGGTTCAAAAAAAATAATGGAATTCAACTTTTAAGATTTGTTTCATTTAAACATAAATTATTTTCCAAAATCATTGGGCTTTTTCAACGTTACCACAAATATGAAAAACATGATTCAACAGCTTAATATCTTATTATATATTTGTTGATCTATAAAAATTATATTTAATTTATTATTGAAATATTTTTCAATCTGTTTCAGATCAGATATCTATTTACTATATAATCTGGAATAATATTTAACAAAATGCTATGTCATCTCTTTTAGTTCCATCCCACATGGAAGTAATAATTATTTTATTATTCTTTTCCTTACATAACTAATCAACTAATAATTAGATCATCTTTTCAGTGTGTTTCTGTTTGATAAAATTCAACTTCTTGTAACTCTCCTTTATTTCCATTAAAATTAATTGGTTCTGAATTGTTTCTAAATCCAAAACTTAATTTTTGATGGGTTGAATTTATACCTTGATTCTAATTGTTTCAGATCATCCAATAATATATTCTTCTGTTTCTGCATTCTATTTGATATAAAAGAGACACTGTAAATAAAGCTTTTATTAAATGCTTTGCTAGCATCCTAAACAATACAAAAAGAGAAACCAGAGGTTAAATGAATTTGTAGAAGCTCCTTGATCCTGGTACCACTTCAGTTTAATAGCCTCTGGTAATAATGTTCATGGAGCCTCTATAATTCAGACTGAAATTTCCTCTATTTAGCCTTAACAATTATTGGATGCTGGACTGCCTAAGCAATAGCTGTCACTCTCACATCTATAACATGGGTTAACAATGAGCTAGCAATCCAACACACACTTTGCATAAATTTTATGAATTAAAAAATAATAAATATACTTTATTATCTCTGCAGGATGTTCATAGCTGCATATATCCAAGAAAAATAACAATGACATATAATTTGAGGGAGTTTGCTGGTATTTGCTTTGGGTTAAATAGTTTCATTCATAAATGGGGGAAAATACCATCTATATCTTTGAGGAGTAAGATATCTCCCTCTTAAATTTCAAGAAGACATTGAAAAAAAAATCCTTCATCAAACTATTTTATTATTGTGTGGAACATAAATTGAGTCAATTATTTTTCCATATTCAGTCCAAAAACTTAGTACGGTATTATGAATACCATTCATTTTTTTCTTCAGTTTGCCTGAGGTCAAAGGTTTTTGACCAAACCTTTGTTTATTTTCCAAGATATTTATATTATTATCCCTAATGTAAAAGCAAATAATATATCCTTTTTTCCTTTTTGAACTTATTTCTTCTTTTAATTTAATTCCATTAATATTACTTTATATATTTTAATTTGATGCATGATAGCAATTCATAGATTAATTTATGAAGAAAGGGTGGCTGTGTGGTTTAGCTTTTTATCTTCTGCCTTGATCTTTTATCTTCCTGTTCTGTCTCAGATAAAGACTCAAGCATTCTATTAGCATTATCAATAGAAAATCAGTCATCACTTCTTGTAGTTTGCATCAGCCAGGGTCTGAAGATGGAGATGAGTGCTTCTTATTTCACCATTCCTGTTCCATTAAAATTCCTCTTCCTTTAAATATTATTGAGGAAGGGGGTCACTACCTGGCTTACATCCTTTTAAGAGCATGACTAGCAAATGAAGTTGGTTGGAATTCAGTCTCAGCATGGGTTTTGCTTCTCTTTACAGATCTTTCCAAATAATAATGGCTCTCTCTGGAAGAAGTTTCTCTTCAAGCCAAGGATATGGAATGTATCCATATGTAGGATATGTATGATATGTATGGAATATCCAATAACTCTTTAGAGGAAAAGCAGATGGCCTATAAAACTGCAGTAGAAAAGAATGAATAAATGAACTAGGAATTATTTCAGTTTTCTGAACCAGCCAACTCCAAGTATTCTTAACTCCAAGTTCCCAGATGACATGGCTACATTTTTTAATTCTTTATAATTCTTTCTGAACAATACAGTCCCCCAAAAATGCAGACGGTACAGACTAGACTATATCAACAATTTGGCAGAAGCTACATCAACATGTTGGTAAGAGTATTAATTATTTAATATGAATAAAGTTGTATTTTATTCCATTTTTTCCTCCTGGGAAAAGAAATTTTAGACACTTGAACAACATTGATATGCAAAAGAGTTTTTCTAAAATCCTTTACAAAGACCTGTCTTTATTAAAAGCAACGAAGCTTATAGAAAAGGCAAAGGAATAGCTGTAAACAGTATTTTTAAAAATACCATTCGAAAGGAATTGAACTGCCATTTATAAACTCTCAAACTTATCAAAATCTCTTTAAATAAATCCTCAGTTCTAGCATGATTAATCAGAATTTCAAAGTCTCTGCATTTTTATGAGTATTTTTAAATAAAATGCCCATCATCTGATTATTATATTTCCATTTTTTTCTAATGGCAAACCTACCTAGCAGGTACTTAAATTTCTGTATACATTCATATTGGATCTCGCTTGAGTCACATTCCTTGTTAAAAATATATGAAGAAGAATCTGGGATGATACTGTCACAAGAGATTTGAAGTAACATGCATAATATTGGTAAGGAAGAATTCAGCATTATCATCTCCCCAAAAGCTGCTATACTGTTCACTGAGTATGCTATGGCTGCTGAATGAGGCTTTGCATACTTAATCTGTGGAGATTTAATTCTGGAAAGGAATTCAGAGTGGCTTTCTCAAACTAAATGTTGGAACAAATGTCCATCTGGGTTCAGTTCCAAGTGGAAGGAAAGCAGGGGTGGGTTCCACTTACCTTTACTACTGGTTCGCAATGCATGTACAGATCACCCATGATGACATCGTGGCGGGTGGACGGAGCCTCCTGCCGGTTTTACTACCAGTTCTATAGAACCAGACCAAACCGGGAGCAACCACCACTGGAAGAAAGACACTGGAAACATGGAGATTGCTTGGAAAGATGGTTTAATGGTGGACACGATCACATGGTTTAATGTCCTGGGCAAAAAGAGCACATGGAGTGGAGAGAGGGATATATTTATACACTATCTTAAGTTTCCTAAATTTCTGGGCTTTGCTCAGAGACTTCCTAGCTGGTTGCCCAAAGTTGAACTCTCCATTCACTTTTCCATTCCATTTTCACACTCTCTCCTTTCCCTAACAGAAGGCCCTGTGCTCTGGCCTGACCTCCTATACTTTCTAGGCTCTGTTGGTAGTCCAGGGCCTTTCTGTGGCTAGGAAAGGCACAGAGGGAGCAAGATCCAGCTGTGATTGGGAGAAGGGCCCTCTCACTCACACACACAAGCATACAAATATTTTCCTCACTTTTCTGGACTTTAAAAGTTAAACATTTAGAGGTACTCACTTTCTTTCCAAGCAGTCTTTGAGCTCAATACTCAAAACCCCTTTGAAACCTTTGTTTCAAATGGCCAAGGTCCAGGAAAACTTACCCACAGACTCAATGGGTCTGCTGCCGGCAAGGGAGGCTTACCTGGGCCAGGTCCATTGGTCAGATTAGCTTGGAGTCCCATCTTTGGGTGCCAAATTGTTGGAAGAAATTGTTGCTTATTTTTCTTTTTTAGTAGGCCCAATAATCAGTATGCAAGTCATAGAAGTTCAACAGTATTTATTTACATGTTTTCTATTACAGGAGATCATCAGAACAAAAGGGAAGCTATGTGGTCGAAGTATCAATATATATATACACAGAAGGCGGAGCAAAGGTAAGGAGGAGTCAGTGGGAGGGACATTGGGTGTATTAAGATTTAACCCCTACATAGTCACAAATATGTTCATACGGATAGTTAGGTATTTTCACTTGTAACAAATCCCACTCTAAAATACCTAACTGTTATTGATCCTTTGGACTTTGTATATACATATTTAATTTCAAAGTCAAATAAGCATGTTGTTTAATTGGTAAAGGTTTTGTTAAAATGTCCTCAACTTGTTCATTAGTTTCACAATGTATAGCTTTAATAAACCCTAAATTAGATAACTGTCTTACATGTTTATATTTAATATCTATATGGTGCAATCTTTGGCCTATTGCCTCGGATGTTGAGATGTCTACAGCAGCTTTATTGTCTTCGTGGATGATTATAGGGTAAATAGGTTCAATCCAAATATTAGATAATAAATCATCAAACCACGTTAAATTGTTGGCTGCTTTTGATAGACAAATACTGTATATTCAGCTTCAGCTGTGGAGGTTGTGATCAAATTTTGTTTACCAGTGTACCAGTGTACAGGACAATTGTTTATGAGGAAGACATAGCCAGAAGTGCTTTTTCTACTTTTGGTGTCCCCAGCCCAATCCGCATCAGCATAACATGTTAAAATAGGTTTTTCTGAGTGAACTGGTTCCAAGTACAAGCAAACATCAGCACTGAACTTTAGATATCTGAGAATCCTTTTTATCCCTTCCCAGTGATAAACATTTGGGTTGCTTACATGTCTAGACAGAAGATTGACAGCGAGAGTGATGTCTGGTCTGGTCCAGTTGGAAATGTATAATAAGGCGTCTACGCATCCCAATGCAATTGATCCTCATAGAAAGATACAGTATAGGGACCTACTAGACTCAAATGGAGTATTAAGAACATGCCAGGACCTTAGAGGTATGGGAATAGAACTGGATTGGTGGCCCTATTTTCAAGTACAAAATAGGTATAAGAAAGACAGGGACGAAGGAGGAATCAATGTGAACCCTACCAGGTTAGATAAACTTCTGGAAAAGAAGGAAGGGAAATTAATATCTAAAATATACAAATATTTATTAGAAATTGATTTAAATGAGAATATAATCAAAGGACAAATGATTGCCTGGACTAGAAATATAGGTAAAAATATTCAACTAGAAGAGTGGGAAAGGATATGGGAGAACAACATCAAAACAACAAAATCTGTAACCTATAAGGAAAATCAATACAAGATGTGGTATAGGTGGTACCTTGCCCCCTCGAGCATAGCACAAATGTACCCTAATCTGGACCCGAAATGTTGGAAATGTAAACAGGCCTGAGGAACTTTTTATCATGTATGGTGGTTATGTCCTAAAATCAAGGTATACTGGGGGAAAATTAAAAATTGGATATTACAAATTACAGGAGAAGAAGTAGAGCTAGATCCAGAGATTTTTCTACTAGGAATATATAAACAAAATATTAGAAAAGAAACAAAATATTTGGTATATCATATAATTATGGCGGCCAGAATAGCGATTGCACAAGTTTGGAAGACGGATTATTTGCCAACTGACCAACAGATAATACAAAAAATATATGCATGTGCGGAATCAGATCAACTAACACTGAAATTAAAGGATAAGGAAAGCTCAAAGTACTTTAATGTATGGGACAAGTGGTATGATTGGATTAAGAGGGAAAAAAGTGGATAAAGATATTCTTAGTAAGGTATAAAGACAATCTTGATGAGTAGCTTAAAATTAATAATTGATAATCGGTAGTGTATCTACATGTTTACTTCATATAAATACCAATAATGATTTCACCATCAGGATGATATATGTGGGACTAGGTTATGAAATCTATAAACTCTATAGGAGAAGAATATATATAGATATGTATAAGAATATAAATGGAAAGTTAATATAAGATATGATCTATGTATATGAATATTTTATTATGGTTTTAATTGTTTTTATGACTGTTTGATATTTAATAAAGTTTGTTTTAAAATTTTAAAAAAAGGAAATGTATAATAATGAGCCAATGATAGATCTGTACAATGTAGTGTCTTTAAATGGCTCATCTTCGTTATTCATATTTTTTGTAAAATCAGTTTGCATGGGAGTCTCACATGTTTTTGAGTTCATCATGTTACATTTTTGCAGAAGTTCTAATATCTTTTCCTTTTGAGATAATTTAAATCCTCCTTTGGTCTTATCAATTTGAACACCTAGATATTTATTCATTTTCTCCAAAGTCTTTAAAGTGAAATGTTTGCTTAACTTCTTAGCAAATTCATCACACCTATGCTTGTGTTGCCCAAAATATAAAATGTCATCAACATAAATAAGTACGTACTCTATAGAGTTGTCCGTCTTTCTGGTGAAAAAACATAACTCTGTGGATGTAGCCGAAAAACCTATTTCTTTAAGTATTCTTGCTAAACATTCATACCATCTTTTTCCGGATTGTTTCAACCCAAATAAACTCTTATTTAATAACCATGTTTCTCCCCTTTGTGTGTTTTTTCCAGGGGGTGCCCTCACATAGATTTCCTTGTCAATGTTTGCATGCAAATATGCGGTTTGCACGTCAAACTGGTACACATCTAAGTTCAGAATGGATACTAATACCAGTGCACTCTTGACTCTCTCTGGTCTAACTATGGGGGAAATACGTATCTACATAATCATCAGGGAATCTCTGTGCGAACCCTTGGGCTACTAATCTAGCTTTGTGTAAGAATTTGTTATCTTCTAGCTCCTTAATTTTGAATATCCATTTAGTTCCAATGAGTGTCTTATCTACTGGTGGTTTAGTGTCTTACCTACTGGTGGTTTAGTGGGTGTGTATACATTTAATTCCTTTAGGCTATCCATCTCCTTTTTCATTGCTTGTTCCCATTTGACCCTCTCCTCCTGTGGTAATTTTAGTATTTCTTTATATATGTTGGGTGTTTTTTTTATTTGCATTGATCAATAGTACGTAGTCTTCTAAACTTTTTGGTACTGTATTTCTATTAGATCTGATGGGTCTATCGGGAGGTGATTCTGTATCATGCATGTATATTTGACAGGATGGGGTTGAGGGTTGTCCCCGAACCATGAACCAACTCATGAGCAAACACACTAGGACTGAAATAAAACTGGCAGAGGAGTCTTATATAAAAATATACTTTACTTCAAAATGTTTAAAAGCATTATATCTTTAAAAAGGCACAAAGTCTTATCTTAATTAAGTGAAGCCTCCCTAAATTCCTCTCCACAATACCGAAACAGTCCATAAGATAAAGAACTAACATGACATTAAGCAGCTTCGGTGTCGATACATCATCGAGGTAGTAGAAGGGCAGCAGCGTAAACTTCACAGTTAAAAGTCACCTGAAAAAACAATTCAATCAGTGAACATGGCTTGAGGTTTCTGGGAGGGAAACTGTCCAGCAGCTACAATTTAGATGTTGGCTTGCGTGCTTGAAACTCAGCAAGCAGAAATTGGAGACTTCAAAAGGCTCTCAGTTATTTTAACTCACAGTTGTAGCTAGCCCCATAGGAGTATCTTTACGCAGTTCTTCGGCTCCTTTTCTGCTGCTATCTCTTCAGCAGCCATTGGGACTCCTTATCTGAGTTCTCCTCCCTTCTGCAACTCTGCTCTGGGCTCTGTGTCCAGGTGCTTCAGCACTGGCTCTGCATTTAGGCCTAAACAGCGTCTAGGCCCAAAAAACAAGCATAAAGGTCCGTGCTTATATGGGGAGTTAGCCTGCAATTAACTAGGGCGGGGGAGACTTGCAGTTAATTGCAAACAGGAGATGGCTTGATTGAATCCATACTGTTTGTGACTGATCAAGTAGCCAGAGCAATTCTGAAAACACTTGTGACAATCTTGCTTCTTTCTCTGTTAGTGTATCTACTTGTATGATGGGGTGATTCTTTTTCCATTCTCTAGCAGTTATCTCATGGTGCCTGGGTTTGTTAATTTTCTGTGTTTTGGACTCAATCATATATGGTTTGGGTTCTCTAGGTGCCTCTATTGTGATTTCTGTTTTGGGGCATAATTCATTAAGATGTATTTTAGACCAATTTGCATGCTCGTGGAAAACTGCCGTTCTAGATATGATGAATTTATTATTTTTGTCTATGAATCAGTATCCTTTTGTCCTGGATTCATATCCCATGAATTTTAACCTTTTAGACACTTTTTCACCTTTGCGTTTTAATTGTTTTGGTACATAAACTTCTGCAGTGACACTGAATATATGTAGATGACCAATTTTTGGTGTCCTGCTGTACATAATCTCGTACAGTGTTTTGCCAATCACGCTAGACCACAATCTGTTTATGGTATAATTTGAGTATGTAAGTGCTTCAGCCCAAAAAATTTGTCCTAATCCTGCATCATCTAATACACATCTAATCATGGTTTGTAATAAGCCATTTTTTCATTCTACAACCCCATTTTGGAATGCGGAAAAAGGTGACGATTTAAAATGTAGTATCCCCTGCATCCTCAGCCAATTGGAGAATTCTTTTGATAAAAATTCTGACCCCCCCTCCTCTGTCATTATTTGTTTGATTTTTACACTATGTTGTGTTTCTACTCTTTTGTGGAATTCCTTAAATTTTTTAAATACTTCATTTTTATGATTGAGTGTGTATACGAAGCCATATCTGCTGAAGTCATCTACTATGGTCAAGAAGTATCTTTTTCTGTACTTAATTGATGGCTTCATGGGGCCAATGAAGTCCATGTGTACCAGTTGGAAGATTGAATGTGTGGTGCGTGTGGCTTTTCTTGGCCTAGGTTTGTTTTTGAGTTTTGAAGATTTGCACACAGAACATTCTAAGTAATTTTTGCTTTTACTTTTACTTTTATACTTTTACTTTTTACTTTTATATCATCAGAACATTCTAACATTTTTTGAATAACAGGGAAACTGCCATGTCCCAGTTTCCTATGGAGTAAATGGGCACATTCATCATGCATTGGTTTACCATTGGATATTTTCTCATTGGGAGCGTTGTCACTAGTGTGTTCATCTCTCATATCATGCTCAACCTTC
The DNA here is from genome assembly GCA_012654045.1 of Ptyas mucosa. NCBI lineage: Eukaryota > Metazoa > Chordata > Lepidosauria > Squamata > Colubridae > Ptyas > Ptyas mucosa. Next base: position 1,570,169 of record WNWU01013639.1, on the reverse strand, counting down.
TTGTGAATATCAGTCTTACATTTTTTGTTTTCTAAATGTGTGGATGCATATGCTAATTCATCACCTTCTGGTTGGAGGTATGTTAATCCCCCTTTAGTAATAATTTTGCCTATGTTCCTTTTGTTTTTTGACATATATACTCTTCCATTCTTGAATGTGATTTCTATTCCCTTTTCTTCACTTAATTTGAGTGTAGCCAATATGTTATGTGGGATTTCAGGGATAAATAATACCCCCTCTATTTTTCCTATACCATTAATGTGTATATTACCTATTCCTCTCACTAAAACTTTATCCTGATTTGCTACCTTGACATGGTAATTCTTTTCTGTGAAATCACTGAGGAGTTTCTTATTATGGGTAGTATGGTTAGTGGCTCCAGAATCAATGAGCCATGTATTATTTGATTCTGTTTGTGTGAGTTTGTTGTCTCCTAGTCCATATAGTGATCCATATTTACTCTCCCTAGAATTGTCCCTGTACTCTTTTCTATCCTTTGGATTGGGAGATTCCCTATGTTTGTATCTATAATCCGGTGAATGTTTGTCTAAGAAATTAGTTTTTTTGTCTGACCTCTCCCTGTGATATGACAAGAAATATCCCTATTTCTTGTATTTTTAGGACAGTCTCTCCTATAATGGTTTCTGGAACCGCATGTGTGACACTCTGATGCATATCGATCTCTGCTTTGGAATTCTACTTTCTTTTTGTTTCTATTTTCCCTGTGACACGCTCCCTCCTTAGATTTATCCTCTGCTATGAGTTTGTTTGTGAGGGTTTCTAGTATGAGGTGCTCTAAACTGAGGCTGTCTAACAAAGTTATATAATTGTCCCAACTAGAATCCAGTGAGTTGATTATTACACTTTGCATGCTTCCTTCAGAAATAATTTCCCCTCTTTGAATAAGTTCAGCCCTGGTAGCGTTTAAATTTAAAATATGTTCACTCATGGGGGTTCCACTTTTTAGTCTAGCAGAGTGAAACTCCCTAGAAATCCTGGTTGTTGTAGCTACATTCTTACTGTAAAACAGGTTAAACAATTTTTGAAATATTTCAGAAACAGTTAGATTGTGGTCATTGCTAGGATAAATGCTAGGTGATATGGTGGCAATAAGAATATAATAAGCCTTATGATGCAGACAGTCCAGTTCAAAAGTCAAGGGTTTGCTAGGAGGGTCATTAATAAAAAATAACATGTTTTCTCTTAAATATATAACTTGGAGCTGCTGACTCCATTCCAATAAATTTGTTCCATCTAATTTTAATTTTATGAAATCTGCTGGAAGAGCCCCTGGGTTGTGTGAAAAATTACTCACTGTCTGTCGCTGTCCATGGTTTAGGTCTTTAGTGAACTCACAATATGGCATTGGAATGCTAGATGTATATCTATACTGACTTGTTTCTATGTTTTCTTCCCTTTTTTTTGTAGATACATTCTGCGCATGCTCTGAGTTTATTTTTCTCCAGCAGCTGCCGAGGAATGATCTGGTGCTCGCAGCTCTTGGAAGAAGGCTCCAGTTGGACAGATGGTCTTCTGTCCCGACCCTGGAAGGCCTCAGGTAGTCGATGGTCGCCTTAGAAGTCGTTTGGGCTGCCGGGGCATCCCTGCAGCCCCGATGGTCTGCAAAGTCCTCGTGGAGGGTCCGGCGGCACTGCTCCTCTGTGTGGCTGGAGGACAGGACCCAGTCTGGATCGTCGCCATCGGGACACATGGACCATTCAGCGTGCTGCCTTCTGATCAGTGAGTATGACCTTTTAATTCTAGGGTCTTGAGCAGATCGCATGAGCATCGGGTAGTTGCCTTCAGTGGGTGGCGGCCTGTATGTCCTTTTGCGGGTGATGGCCTCTTCTCCTTGGTAGTTTAGCTCTGCATGGGGTTTGTCATAGGTAGGTTTAGTGGGTCTCTCTGGATCATCCGGTTGTGGGCCTGGTAGTTTGAATTTTGTTCCAAATGCCGCGGTTAGCACCCGCATGGCGTTGTCTATTTCTAGTGCGGAAGGCTGGCTAGGTGGGTCATCCCATAGTTGTTTTTAGTTTGTTTCTGTTGTTGGGTAGGTATTTTTTTCGTAGACCCCGCTTTCCGCCTTGGGATTCGAATCTTGGAATCCCATTGGTTGTTGGTCGGCCATCTTTAATGAGTTTGTCATGCAAGATGGCTGCCATGAAAAAGGTGCGAAATCATCGCTGACTTCATTGGTAGGTATATAGTCAGTATTTGGTTTTCCTACCGTACTTTCTTCATCCTGGCTGTATTCGGCTTCCTCCTCATCTGTCACTGCTCCGTGGTCTTCTATGAGATTGTGGAGTTTCGCAAACAGTGTTGAGTCGTTCGGGGTTGCTTTTATCAATTCAATTATTTTCTTTTTCATGTCATCTCCTTTTTTGGAGACTGAGGGAGCATATTCATTTTTGGTTTGTTGATTCTTGATGTCTGGCAGGATATCTGTATTGAGAAACTGCTCGTCTGTCTCCATCTTTTCTTTCAGTGTGGTTTCTGTAGGAGTTAGTTGAGCCGCCATTCTTTTTTTAAGCAATCTGGTGATAGGTCTTCTTTTTACTTCAGTCAGTTTTGGTATTTCTTGCATCTTTAGGTTGGTTGGGCCTTCCAAACCATCCTCTGCTACCAATCTGTTGCTTATTTTTCTTTTTTAGTAGGCCCAATAATCAGTATGCAAGTCATAGAAGTTCAACAGTATTTATTTACATGTTTTCTATTACAGGAGATCATCAGAACAAAAGGGAAGCTATCTGGTCGAAGCATCAATACATATACATAGGAGGCAGAGCAAAGATAAGGAGGAGTCAGTGGGAGGGACATTGGGTTTATCAAGGTTTAACCCCTACATAGTCACATATATGTACATACAGATAGTTAGGTATTTTTACTTGTAACAGAAATGTCCATCTGGATTCAGTTCCAAGTGAGAAGAAAGACACTGTAAACATGGAGACTGCTTGGAAAGATAGTTTAATGGTTTAAGGTCCTGGGCAAAAAGAGCACATGGAATAGAAAGAGGGATATATTTATACACTCTCTTGGGCCCTGCCTTAGAGTTTCCTGTTCCTGTACAAGAAATGTATCCCATTGGCTGTCAGACTCTTGTTGGATGATGATGTAATGAAAGGGCTTTGGGCAATTCCTATTATGGCTTAATGGCTTTGTCCTGGTCTGGATCTTGAGTAAGAGTGAGGGCTAATCCTATCATGTCCTAAGGGCCATGTCTTTTGTCTTGTGAATAACCAAAGTATTTGCTGGGGGCAGGGAGTTGGGGCTGAGTTTCTGTCTTAAGATTTCTATTTCTCTTTTAGGGGCAATATTCTGCCTTTTTAATATTTCCTAGAATATTTCATTTTTCTAGGAGAGAGGTGCGTGTTAACTTCCTACATAAGTTTTAATTATTTTTCTTAAAGCTAAAAAAATGATTGCTAGTATTTTTCTAATCTAAGATATCTGGCAATGAATATATTAATTTTATCTACCAAAAATCCAAAAGGCCTTCACAGTTTACTGTGGACAATTCAGTTCTAATTCCACAGCCTTGTTGGGATAGGTCAGTCCTTGAGTTGCCGGGATAAACTACATTGGTTAATTAATTAAGCACACCTTAGAATGCATTATAAAACCTAGATTGTGACAGAGAATAACAAGTATTTTGTTTTAAAAATTGTTTTTTGATTTATGCCATCATATTCTAGAAGGCTGCCTCCTTGTGGCATCATGTGGAATTTTTCAGTAAACCAAGGGAAACTATATTCAGAATTACCTCAATCACTATGGTATGCCAATTACTGCAATATGACTACCTTGAGATCCATCTATGATAAAGAACTCATTTCAGGCAATCCAACCATGGATCACCATAACTGAGTGAAGAACAAGATTCAAAACATGAAAAGTTGGTGCTGACATTATTTGAGAGATCCAAAGAATTCATAGTGAGCATAAACTCCTAAATTGATCCAGAAAGATTGGATTCAAAATGAAAGTCAGCATTTATAATACTGCAGTAACATTAAGTCATTAGAAAGAAGAAAATATATCAAATTTCACAAAGGTTTGCAAGAGCTTTTTGAGCTACATTCATTTTAAATCTATCTTTAAATTATCCATAACTTTTTAGAGTTATAAGGCATTTAGGAGCAGAGAGGGATCTTATTAAAAGTAGTTTCTGAGGAATATCCGTGGCAGATAGGTTGAGGGCGTACGTGCAAAATGAAAGAGTGGTGGTAAGAAATAATCATCTTTCTTCACTTGAAACTGTCACCAGGGAGAATAGGGAGAAATAGAAGAGATTAGCTCATCCATCTTTTCCCTAAATATATATAGATACAGCCCTTAATTCAGTCTGTCAATTTACTCACTATAAACTTTCTTTTAGAATTTAAAAGGACTGAGGGAAACAATGAAGTTACCCAATGGTTACATTAAGAAACTGATCTCAAGTTCTCTCTGTACTGTTCCTAAGACATTGTGACTGGTAGTAGCCTGATTATAAAGGTCGCTCTGATTTGATTTATCAGTCACTGAATATTTCCTCCCTGCCAAGATATTTTAATACACAAGCAAGAACTCAAGGATAGAATTTAATTTTTCCTCACTTTTATTGCTGCACTGCATACTAGACGTAAACTTTTACGAAGGATTTTCAGTTGGGGATTAGATGACTCAAATGTTTTGTCTTGATCAACTTTTTAAATTTTTTTTATTTATATGCTGCCCTTCTCCGGAGACTCAGGGCGGCTTACAATGCATTAAGCAATAGCCTTCATACTTTTGTATATTTTTATACAAAGTCAGCTTATTGCCCCCACAAACCGGGTCCTCATTTTACCCACCTTAGAAAGGATGGAAGGCTGAGTCAACCTTGAGCCTGGTGAGAATTGAACTCGCAGTAATTGCAGGCAGCTGGATGTTAAATGCTGCCTTAGTAGGAGGCATTAGCCTCCTACGCCACTCAGGGTCCTACTTGAAATGCTGCCTTCCATTCTAGGTTTAGGTTTCATGATGAGTCAGTTAACTATTCTATAATTAAATTTACCTAAAGATAAAAGTTTACCAAAGATGAGAAATGTAATAGAGAGGATTTTTATATATTAACTTTTCTTTATTATTATTATTATTGGTTAATCTTTAGTGAGATTCACAGCCTTTGAGGCTGGTTAATAGCTCAGCAGCTCGAGTCCTAACCAAGGACCTAGGAACTGTTAAGATATCGTTGGAGGATGTAAGCTGTTCCGAGTAAGGTGGTTTTTTGTAAAGTCAACATGTTCAAGTCCGGTAAATTTAGAATTTCTAAATAGTGGGGTAGCCCTTTGGATATTGCTCCAAGGGCTCCAATTACAATCGGGACAACACAAAATTTCTTTTTCCACAGTCGCTCAACTTCGATTTGCAAGTCCCGGTACTTTGTGATTTTTTCTTGCCGCTTATCTTCAATCCGTGCATCACCAGGTATTGCAATGTCAATGAACCATACTTTTTTCTTTTCAACTATTGTTATGTCAGGTGTGTTGTGGACCAAGTGCCTGTCAGTCTGAATCCCGAAGTCCCACAAGATCTTGAGTTTCTCATTCTCTAAAACCTTCTCAACCTGATATTCCCAGTGGTTTTTGATGTACTCAAATCCAAACTTCTGGCACAATTTCCAGTGAATGATCTTAGCAACGCAGTCATGGCGTTGTAGGTAGTCAGTTTGTGAAATTTTGCTGCACCCACTGATCAGGTGGTCGACTATCTCATCTTTCTCATTACAGAGGTGGCATTTGCTTTGTTGGTAACATGTTGAATTTTTGCCTGCATGCAGTTTGTGGCTAGGGCTTGTTCTTGAGCTGCCAAAATAAAGCTTTCTGTTTCTTTTTTCAGTACTCCTGATCTTAACCAGTTCCAAGTTAATTTCTGGTCAGCTTTGCCTTCAATACTTTTCAAATATTGCCCATGCAGAGCTTTGCTTTTCCAATTTTCAGCTTCCTGCTCAATTACTTTTTTCTTATATTCTGCTTTTGTTTTAGTTGTCTTTAAAAGGCCTCCTTTATTTACTTCCTTAATCATTGGTTCTTCACTTTTCTGGATGTAATCATTCAAGCTGAGTTTTTTTTTCTTCCACAGTCTGCTTTACTTGTAGGAGTCCTCAACCACCCTCTGCTCTTGGTAAATATAATCGGTTAACATCACTTTTAGGGTGCAAGGCATGATTCATTGTCATAAACTTCCTTGTTTTTCTGTCCAAATTGTCTCACTCCATCTGGGTCCAGTCAATTATTCCTGCAGAGTATCGAATCACAGGTATAGCCCAGGTATTTATGGCTTTTATGATGTTTCCTCCACTCAGTTTGGACATTAATATCTTACAAATTCGCCAAATGTACTTGGCTGAAGTTAATTCCTTGACTTTATTATGCATTAAGTCAGAGGCCTCTAAAATCCCCAAGTACTTGTAGTCTTCTTCTGATTTTACTGCCTTTATCATTTCTTCATTCTCTAGTTCTATTCCATCCTCTTCTATGATCTTGCCTGCTTTGGTTGCTATTGTTGCACATTTGTCAATTCCAAACTGCATACCAATGTCTTGGCTGAATTCTTTTGTGTTTTCAATTAATAAATTCAGTTCAGCTTTTGTTTTACCAAACAGCTTCAAATCATCCATGTACATCAAGTGCGAGATGATGATGATGATAATGATGATGATGATGATGATGATGATGATTATAACACAATATAACAATACAAGACATACAACATTTATAAAGCACTCTCTTTACAGCTATTGCATGGTGATCTTCTTTATTATTCACAATTTCCCCTTCTTTCTCTTTGTATTATTCCGATTTACTACTTGTCCCTGACATTTTAATTACTATATATACAATATACTTCTCTCATTCATATCTATTTCCTATTTTTTATACTTTAACATTTCTATTTTCTTCATTTTTCCTTCCCTCCAACCATTTATACCACTTGTACCAAGTCATATAGTATTTTCTATCCTCTTTTTCTTTAAGTTTTTTTGTCAGTTTGTCCATCTCGGCACATTCCAAGATTTTTTTTATTAACTCGTCTTCAGATGGTACATTTTCTTTCTTCCAATTCTGGGCCTAGACTATATGAGTGGCAGTTAAAATATGTAATATTAAATATTTTACTTCCTTCGTAAATTTTTCTGTGAATATCCCTAGTAGGAACATCTCAGGTTTTCCATTTATCGGTTGTTGTATTATTTTCTCTAGCCATTTTTGATTTTGGTCCAAAAAATTTTTTGCCGCTGGACATATCCACCAGAGGTGATAATATGTTCCATAATTGTTTTTAGACTTTCAACACAATGGGGATTTATTAGGGAACATTTTAGCTATTCTTGTCAGCGATAAGTGCCATCTGTGAAACATCTTCATCAGGTTTTCCTTGTATGCCGTCAACAGTGTCAATTTAATATTTGTTTGCCACATCTTTTCCCACTTCTCTAATTCTATTGTATGATTAATATTTTTCGCCCATTTAATCATAGTGTCTTTTACTATTTCCTGTTCCATTTTATACTGTAGTAGAAATTTATATATTTTACTAATTAGATTCTGCCCCGTCCCATGTATAATTTTATCCAATTCATTTTGTTCCAATTGTACCTCATTCAATTTTATGATTTCTTTGTATTTTGACCAAAATTGTAAATATATCCACCAATCTATTTCTCTTTTTAAGTCTTGTTCTAATTCTTGTTTTGTTTTTAATTTTCCTTGATCTTTTAGAATATCCCTATACCTAATTATCTTGTCCCATTTTATCAAATTTGGGTGTGTTAATATTTCTGTAGGGGAAATCCAAATTGGTAATTTTGTATAATGGTGGTTTTTAATTTTAGTCCAAATCAGTAGCAATGCATTCCTTAATATATGTCTTTTAAAATATCCATGTGTTTTGTGTTTATCTTCCCACAGGAAAGCATGCCATCCCACTTGCAAGTCATGCCCTTCAATTACTAATATTCTTTGATTTTTCAATTCCATCCATTCTTTCAACCATACTAGACTTGCTGCTTGGTAGTATATCTCCCACTCTGGCAGTGCTAGTCCCCCTCTATCTTTAAAATCTTGCAAGGTTTTTAATCTTTTTCCCTGGCATATAAATTTTGTAATTGTTTTGTTTAATGTATCAAAAAAGATTTTATCTAATTTCACTGGTATAACCTGGAAAAGGAATAAGACTCTGGGCAGGATATTAATTTTAATCGTGACAATTCTTCCCATGAGTGAAATTTGTAAGTTTTTCCAGTTGTCTAAATCTTTTTTAATTTGCAGTAATAATTTATCATAATTGTCATGTTTAATTGAAGAACCTCTTGTGGTGAGCCAGATGCCTAAATATTTTATTCTTTTAGTTGTTTGAATCTTTGTTATACATTCCAGTTCTTCCTCTTGTTTTTTTGTAAGGTTTTTAGCTAATAATTTAGATTTATTTTTATTTATTTTTAGTCCAGCCACTTCACCAAATTCTTCTATTCTTTTTATCAGTTTTGGGCCTGATTCTAAGGATTCTTCCACAATAAAAACCAGATTGTCGGCAAAGGCCTGTAATTTGTATTCTTCGTTTTTTATTTTTAGTCCTTTTATCTCATGGTCTTCTCTAATCCTTTTTAAAAGCGGTTCTAATGAAAGTATAAAGAGAAGTGGGGAAAGTGGGCATCCTTGTCTCACCCCTTTTGTTATATCGAATTTGTGGATCATATCTTCATTAATAATCACCTTTGCCATTTGTTTTGTATATATTTTCCCAATCATATTTTCAAATTTGGTCCCAAATTCCATAAGATTTAGTTGTTTGGTCATAAACTTCCAATTCAAGTTGTCGAATGCTTTTTGGGTATCAAGGAAAACCAGTGAAACTTGCTTTTCCGGATGTGCTTCGTAAAACTCTAGGGTATTCATTATTATTCTGGTATTATTTTTAATTTGTCGGCCTGGTAGAAAACTATTTTGATCAGAATGTATATGTTTATTTAGAATTGTTTTTATTCTTTCAGCTATAATTGACATAAATACTTTGTATTCTGGATTTAACAAAGAGATTGGTCTATAGTTTCGTATTAATTGATGATCTGAATCTTCTTTATGTATCAGAGTAATTAATGCTTCTGTCCAAGTATTTGGTATATTTGCTTGTTCTACTGCCTCGTTAAATATTTCTAGCATTAACTCTCCTATCAATCCTTGGATATTTCTATATAACTCCACTGGTAGTCCATCTGGACATGGTGTTTTGTTATTCTTTTATTTTTTCATTGCAATTCCAAACTCTGTTTCTGTTATTGGTCGTTTAACGTTTCTTTTTGTTCTTCTGTTACTTTACCTATTTGTGTTCCCTCCAGATATTCTTCAATCCTTACTTCTGGTATCTCGTCCTGTGTATATAGTTTTGAAAAGAATGTATGTATAATTTGCTTTTTTTCTTCTCTTTTGTATTGGGTTATTCCTTTGTCATCTTTCAATTGGTAAATCATTTGTTTATCTTTCTCCTTTTTTAGTTTATAGGCTAACCATCTACTTACTTTATTTGCATGTTCGAAATAATTCTGTTTTGCCATCTTTATTTTCTGTGCCACTTCTTTTTGAATTATTAAATTTATTTTATGTTTAACTATCGTCCATTCCATTCCTCTTTTATATTTTTATTTTGAAGGTCTTCCTGCAAATTTTCTTCTAGTTTTTTAAGCTCTTTCTGAAGTTCGTCCTGTTCGTGTTTTCTTTCCTTCTTTTTTCTTGAGTTATAAGGAAATCTTAATCCTCTGATATATGCTTTTAACGTATCCCAAAGATTTTGAATTGACGTATCTTCTTTTTTGTTTACCCTGAGAAATATTTTCAACTCCTTTTCCAGCATCTGAAATACTCTTTATCTTTATGTATATTTTGATTGACTGTCCATCTTTTATATTTTTTTCGTCCATTCCATTCTATATTTATCAGATTATGATCTGCCCATTCATTAGTTCCTATCACTATTTTCCCCAATCTTATTTGTATCTCTGCTGTCATCCAGGCCATATCAATCCTGGACCACGATTGGTGTGGGTGGGAGTAAAATGTACATTGTTTTTCTTCATTGTGTGTTTCTCTCCACGTATTCCCCAGATTTAATTCTGTTGCCATATTAAAAAGTTCTTTTGGTAAGGTCTCCTCCTTTTTTTTATTTTTCCTATTACTATTATAGTCTTTTTTACTATCTACTATAGCATTGTAATCCCCCACTAAACAGATATTCTCATGGCCTTGTTCTATGATTTTATTATGTGATTTCCTGAAGTATTCATGTTGGTTTTTGTTGGGGGCGTATATCACTACTAATAGTATTTGGTTTTGCTCTGTCTCTAATTCTACCATCAAGGTTCTATCTTCTTCATCTGAGTATTTTAAGTTTGATTTTATTCTCTCTTTTACATTATAGTGATTCCTCTTTTTTTCTTTTGTGTTAGTGATATATATAATCTTCCTAGTTTTGCATTTTCTAATAGCTTCTGAAAACCTTTTTTAATGTGCACCTCTTAGAGGCATATCACATCTGCTTTGAGTTTCTTTAATTTTGTGTAAATTTGTGTTCTCTTTTTAGGTGAGTTTAAACCGTTTATGTTCACCGAGAAGAGCTTTAGTGCCTCTTCCATTTCTACTGCAATTGTTTCTTAGTATTTCTTGTCTCTTTTTTTACTCTCCCTCTGGCTCCTTCTTTTTCTTCTCGCTCTCTTTCCTGTACTTTTCTTATCTCTCTCTCCCTTTCTGTTTCTTCTGACTGATCTTCTTCTTGATTTTTGCTTTCCAATTGTTCTTTACTCTCTTGCTCTTCTTCCTGTGAGAAATAAATTTTGTAAAATTCTTGTGCCTTCTCTATCATGTCTACCTTGTACTTCCTGTCTTGCCACATAATAAGGATACCTTCTGGGATTATCCATCTAAACATCACTTTATATTTGGTAAATTGTGTTGTGAGGAACTGATATTGTCTTTGAGTTCGAATTCTTTGTGGAATTTGTTTCAAAATTATAATCTTTACCTTTATATGTTATTGTTTCATCTCTCGATTTCTTGTAGATTTCATCCTTGACTGTTTTTTTTGTGAATCTTATATTGACTTCTCTTGCCAGCCGATGCCTTCTTATATAATTGTTGTGCACGCGATAAATTTCGTCTATATATTCTTTCATCTTCATCTTATTTCTTTGTGTTAGTTCCGCCAGTATTTCAGCCATTTTTTCACCCAGGTCCTCTTCTTTCTTCTCCACAACATTCTGAAATCATAAGAAGTGGAGGCTTTCTCCATTTCCAGAAATGCAATTGAGTCTGAGAGCTCTTTATTCAATTGTACTGATTTCTGTTCCACTGTTTCTACTTTAAGGTCTATTTGATCTATTTTTGTTTCCATTTTCTTAATTCTTTGCTCATTCTCTAGCATGCTTGTTGTATAGTTTCTATCTTATCATTCATATTTTTGATGTCTTCTTTTACCTCTCCTACCTCATTCTTAATTTCTCTGTGGAGTTCTTTCGCCTCTTCGTGGTTATCGGCCATTTTCTCTTGTGATTTCATCAGAGTTTCCTGTATCATCTGTAACATATTCTGCATGGTATTTACTGTGAATGTTCTATCTTTTTCTTTCCCCAACATATTTTCTATTGACCTTTGATTTGATGGGGAGGCCATAGGTTGGTAGTAGGTTCTTTTCCCTGTTTTAGCTACAGTTACAGCGGATGACATTTTTAAACTCTGGGTAAAATTTTTCCACAATATCATACAAACACAATATTCTATTTAAATTTATGCTCTTTTTTCTATATTACTCAATTAGTGTTTCCTCTTTCTCCTATAAGCCTCTCGATTAATCCCTTTCTTTCTTAGGAAGTTGATTTGTATTATTCTTTTTCACTTTTCATATACTTATTTAATATTTTAAATAAATTATACCTATTCAGTGGAAGAGTTGTAATAATATCTTTTCAAGAAAAACTTATAATAATATTCAGTCTATATATTTTATCCTCTTAATCTCTATCAATAATTATCTTATTATTTATTCTATATTTATCTTATATCAGTAATACAGCTATATAAATTACTTTAGTTCCTTCACTCCTATCCAAACAATCCTTCTACAATTTTTGTTAGACCTTTAAGATTTTTTCAAATTTCCCCTCTTTCACTGTCAATAGACTGATTAATAAATTAAGACAGCTTAACAGAGTTATTTCCCCCTTATTACACAATCAACAGTTGTTTTAGAATCTTTCCAAAGTTTCCTGTGTCTTCTGTATCTTTCCTTTTAAGTCTGTATTGCATCAGTCTCTGTCTTCTCCACAGTACTCTCTGAGTCCTTCGGTTTTTATTCTCTGCTCAATACAATCTTCCTTTTTTATCCAAAGTTATAAATCCATAACTATCCACCAAAATATCCACCAAAAAGTCAGTGAGTTTATTTGTATTTTCTGTCCTTATTCTGCCCGTAATCTGTCTTTTCTACAGTCACTAGTCTTTATATTAGTTCTTATAGTTCTTATAGTCTTATTTAAACTGCTATTTTTAAGTCTCTTGCACTATTTCCATTGAATCCCCTTCGATGTCTCCTTTCCTTTTTGTGCCTTCTCCACTTTCCTTTTTACAATAAGTCCTTCACTCCAGTCTCAGTTTCTCTCCATTACTTTGTATCCACTTTATGGGATCTTCTTTTCTGTTGCACTAACCTCTCCACCTAATCCTCTCTCCGCCTTGCACTTTTTCCTCTCTGTCACCGCCTTTCCTTCTTTTCTGTGTCTCTCTCCTCTTGTGCCTCTGCTCAGCCAAATTCCACCTTCCTTTTTCTAACTCTTTCACAATCACCACCTGATGCTTCCTTTTCACTTTTCCACTTCCTCACTGTGTGGCCGCCATCACTCTCGGTCCATCTTGAAGACGAACTCTTTCCCTGCTGGATTTAAGGGGTTTGGTCTTTTCCTCCAGGACGATAGCAGGTCATCCGAAGTCTTCTGACCTTCCCCTTTGTTTTCTGATATCTCTGGGATCAGAAATGCCCTTAATGGGCTCCTTATCGGAGATAAATTGGGATTTTTGGGAACAACAGATTGCACCCTCACCCACTTTGGAAGTCTTTATATATTAACTTTTCTGTATGAAGTAAAATAAATGGGGTTACAATTTTCTTTCCCATTTCCAGGTTTAAAGAATCAGTTCTGTCAGTTAATATTCTTCACCAGTGGGGGGGGGGGGGAATCACAATTAGGATCAAGTGGCATTGGATAGCACAGGAGGGGATAAGGAATGATATTAAAATAGGGTGGTTCTAGGATGCAAGTATTCCCTTAAATTCATCCCTAGAGGACCAGGGAACCCCTGGCATTCCAAAAGTTGTTACATTGCGCTGACCTCAAGATTGTTGTTGGGAATAGAAAGAGTCCCATCTATATCAGAGAAATAACAGATTTTATAGTTACAAAGTGATTATTAATATTAACATTTTCCTTATTACTAATTCTTCTAAATATGACTCCCAATCGGTTTTCAGTTCTGGGCCATTAAAACAGTGGTTAAAAATGATTGAAAAGCATCTATGGTATAGCATTCTATAATTAGTTCATTGCACTAAGCCTGACAAAATATATCACTGCTTGCAAGCATTTTAAATGGTTAGGGGAGGGGGTTTGTCTCATTTTCTCCACATTGTTTTTGTGGCTGTTGAAATGGACAGTGAGTGGACCCAGATTTATAGCAGCTTTGCTCATTGAATGCACCTCTAGTAATCATTGCCTATTACTGTGCATCAAAAAGGCCAAGAAAAGAACTTTTTATCAAACTGAGAAAGAAAGATCTATTTATTATTTATCTACCATATATGCATCCATGCAGTTTTAAAAGGTTTCTATTTCTAGATTGGAAGCTCTCTGTAGGATAAAGCCCAGTTCAACCATAGAAGGAACACAGACAAGTCACTAATCTTTAAAAAATTGCTTTGTTTATATTTTGACTATAAATGAATCTCATTTTTCGCTATCTCTCTTTTTTCCTCTCACAGTTGCCACATTTATATGCTAAGATCTTTTGTGAAAGAAGTAATAAACAGAATGTTCCTAATATCGAAGTCTTCCAAGTTTCAAAAAATTAAACCATTTTCTCCTTCAAAAAGTTTGTGGGCTTCTTATTCCCCTTCCCCATTTTTCTCTTTCTTGTACAAAGAGCAATCTGGGCAGCCTTTTTCACATATGGACGATTCAGATAACTAAACTCAGCAGTTGGTTGGGAGCATTTGGCTGGATTGTAATCTATGAGGTACAAAGCATAATATTAAATCCAACTACAGTATATCTAGAAAGGAGCCATATAATTATTTAGTCAGTGTTATGATGGATTCAGTAAAATGATTTCAATATGCTGAAGAGGAGAAAGTGCTTGTAGAAAACACTGAATGAAATATTTGTTTAAATATAACTTCTTCATATAATGAAACTAAGTTTGTATTATTACATTGCAATGTCTCTCTATCATATCAATTTTCCAGAATCCTTGAACTTTTTCAGGAGAGATGGGTTTCCATGGACACATCTCTAGGTACTTATATGGCATGTTACTCCATATGATTACAAATTAAGATTTTATAAATTAGCAGGTTAAATAACTGGAAATCTGACATGCTGTTAAGCAAAATACCAGCTTTTAGCATTATTTTTACTTCCAAAAATATCTTTGGGATCTGTATAGACTTTGGATTTTTAAATAAGAAAAGAAAATTGGCAATCTAATATTTTGCTTCCATTTTCATCTATTTTTAAGGGTCCCAACAACTTTTAGAATTTTAAAAACACCTATCAGTCTAAATGGTTGATACACTAATAATATGATATTAAAGTAACTTGATAAATTAATGGAGAAATAGGCTATTGATGGCTCCAAAACTCCTGCATCTATTTCAGTAAAATTTGGCAGGCTTCAGACCTTTGGATAGGTTCTTTTGAGACTGCAGATATAATTTAATTATTTTTAAATAAAATACCATGGTTGTTTTGTGTTTTCCTTCTAAGCAAACTAAGACATGAAGCTTTTATTTCATTTTTTTCATTTTTGAGGCAAACTGGATCTCTGTGTCCAAATTAAACTAAAGTCTTACTTATTGAATCAAGATTTTAGACCAACCAATTATTTCATTTTATATTTATAACTCATTCATTCATTCATTCATTCATTTATATAGTTAACCATCTGACTTTTATGTGATTCTAAGCATTGTACAATAAAAGAAATAAAAAATATAAAATGACCAATCTGAAAAATAAAAATAAAATATATAGCAACTGGGCAATGCCCAATCAATGATATAAGCATTCCTATATTGTAGAACTCAATAATTGTTTTAGGATAATTGCTGTATTTAAAAAACACAATAATATGCCAATTGACAATAATGTGTCAATTGTTAATAAAAACAGATAAATCAGAAGGATAGCTTCCATTCTCAAATGTGTATTATTCACTAATTTCTAGACATAGGAAGAAATTATGATAGGGCTTTTGCTCACTCTCTGCAACTCTTTAACTTGGAGGGAATATATTTTATGTACAATCTGGAACCACATTTCTTGGCTGTAACTTTAATGTACTTGAATTGTTGTTGGGTTTCTTTAGACATATGTTTCTGTTCACATCAGGGGTGGTATTGACTTACCTTTGCTACCAGTTCGCAAATGTAAGCACGCGCACACATGCGCTCTCTTCGCTCGTACACGACACCTCTGTGCATAAGACCTTCTGCACATGCGCAGAGCATCAAAAACGGGACGTGATGATGTCCAGGTGGGTGGGCGGAGCCTCCCACAGCCACCGCTACTGGTTCACATCAACTGGATAGAACTGGCTGAATATCACCACTGGTTCACATGTTAAGCAGATCAGATTGCCCATTTCAAGAAAACCCTTTAGCACAGAGGTTAGTTTGGAAAAATGCTTTTTTTAAAAAACATCAACAGTATGGATTAGGAAGGAACAAGAAAAGAATAAGTAAAGAAAATACCATAAGAGCATTAATTTCAGATTTCTGAAATTAGGCATATAACTTCATCTAGATGTTGACACATCATAAATATTGGATATATTCATAAGAATTGCTAGGTCGTTCAGTGAAATAATACTCAGTCAAAAGGTTGTTTCAATAGTAGTTTTTACAACATTTTATGATCATGCCATGTGCTGATATGAAACTATAGATTATATTTTAGCTTGGTTTCCTTGAAGACGTTTCTCACTTCATGAGACTTTTAACAATAACTGATCATTATTTCACTGAATACTAAAATTTTATCTATAATTTGATTTATATTTACATTTAAGAAATTTCAAAAATGACAGTGACCTCATAGTGACTTAAGTGTATACATGAAAAATCTGAGTTAATGGGCCAAGAAGGAGATTTGGCAATTGCAATGGATACATTGGTGAAAATTATGGCCAGTAATCCAGATATGAAAAAGGATATTCCTAGTTGGGTGTTGATTGGATGAGAGGGAAAAATACAATTCTTATAAAATAATATCTTCATAATAATCTATGGGGAAAGTCAGTGGTGGGATTCAGCCAGTTCGCACCACTTTGAGAGAACCGGTTGTTAACTTTCTGAGCAGTTTGGCAAACTGTTGGAAGAAATCATTAGGGCAGAGAACCGGTTGTTAAATTATTTGAATCCCACCACTGGGGAAAGTCATGAAATATTAGATATATATATATATATTTAAATTTGATTTATATGCCGCCCTTCTCCGGAGACTCAGGGTGGCTTACAATGCGTTAAGCAATAGCCTTCATACTTTTGTATATTTATACAAAGTCAGCTTATTTCCCCCACAATCTGGGTCCTCATTTTACCTACCTTAGAAAGGATGGAAGGCTGAGTCAAGGTGAGATTAAAATTTGCAGTAATTGCAGGCAGCTGAATGTTCATAGCACTGCTTTAGTTTGCTGCACCACCAGGCTCTTCAATATGATTCTGTCATCGAATTTCAAATGAATATTGCATTGATAGAGAAGCTATATATGTCTACACCCACTTGTACACACACTCCCTTACTGAGGTTCAAATTGATTAAAGTGGTGAAATATAGTATATTCTTTAAAAAGGCAGATTGCAATTTATGAAGCTTTCTTATGAAACAAATGAGGTAGTGGTGAAATCCAAATTTTTTTACTACTGGTTCTGTGGGCTTGGCTTGGTGGGCAAGGTGTGGCTTGGTGGGCATGGCTTGGTGGGTGTGGCAGGGGAAGGACACTACAAAATCTCCATTCCCACCCCACTCCAGGGGAAGGATACTGCAAAATCCACATTCCCTCCCCACTCCTGAGGGAAGGATATTGCAAAATCTCCATTCCCACCCCACTCTGGGCCAGCCAGAAGTGGCATTTGCCAGTTCTCTGAACTACTCAAAATTTCCACTACCAGTTCTCCAGAACCTGCTGGATTTCACCCCTGAAATGGGGGAAGTTCAAAAGAAATGATCAGTAGTATATAATATGTATATAGTACAGAACTGTGTATTTTGCAATCCAGTTTCATTCTACTAAAATTCAGATTGGAATAAAGCCTTCACAGAACTCAATTCTATGTTTATTTTTTGCTATTTTAAAGTAGCCTAAAATGATTGAAGAAGTTCAACATTTAAAAAGAAATCTAAAACATTCTATAATGGAATGTGAAAATAGCCACTATGAGATATATAATAATGACATGAATACATTAAAAATGCTCTATTACACAATATTTTTTAAAAAAATATTAAATTCTCCTGATGCAAACTCCAGAAATATTTATCTGCATTCTAACTCAACAGAAAATTTGGCTATGGCAAGTTCTATACTAAAAACTATGTAAGATAAATAAAATTTTGTATACAATTGAGGAAGATTTCATAAGCATAAATCTTAACTATGAATTTACTGCTGATAGATTTTTTTATTAACTACAGTTTCTTAAAGGAGTATTGCATCTTAGCTTACTCTGTTATAAGCAACTTGCCACAGATTCTTGTTTAAAACATGTTAAAATATTTCTTTTACTTCTTTAGTCCATTATTATGAGGAAGCTCCTGCGGATTCATTTATTCATTATCATCCATAACAACAATAACAGTAATATTTTTCACTGCTGTTTTGCAGAGTAGGAAAAGAGTAAGAAAAATAATGCACATGATCATGCATATATGCTGAATAAGGTGATGTGCATAAATAACTTGCATGATGAATCACTAGAGTTTTACTGCCGACACCAAATTAGCCTTTTCACTCTGAGGGCTTTCACAGTGCTATTTTATTGGCTGTTACTGTCACTCTGTAAACTACTGTACAGAATGATATACTAGGTTTCAATGGGCTGGTATATATGAAGATCTTATAAAAGAGACATCTGCAGCACTAAAGCAAATCAATAATTCATAAATAAAAGACATCATAAAAGACTGTAATGAAGTGAAGCTGCTTCAGAAGAAAGCCAGCAAAACTTGTGTCATGGCCATTTTAAAACTGGGAATATAAGACCAAACATCACTTGATTAAACGATATATGGGTCTTATATCCACCAGTTAAAGTTCTTATAGATTAATCCATTCTTCCGGAATTATTCCTGTTCCCCAGTAGTAACATCAGAGTACCTAGAGTGTTGGCATTCTACCTTCTCCAAACAGGTAACCGGGAGAATTATGGGAGTTGAACTCTGACACTTTGCAACATACCAAGCTGAGAAAGTTGTTACTAAATATCTGCCAATATGTACACTCTCATGAAATTTCGAAGCAGAATGTATCAGCTTTAATTTGCTTGCTATTATTAAATATATTGAGTGGTCTGAAACAGGTTTCTTAAAATATTGGAGGATACTTCATTGCCTTGGAATTCCCCTGGAAAAGTAGGATAATAATATGTTCAAGCTATATGTTCAATAATATGTTCAAAACTAATACATTACTCAGGTACTGAAAAAGCTGTACCATCACTTTAGTAGCTGGATATCATATTCAGGAGAACCAATTTGATTTAGTGGTTAAATGCTGGACCAGGATTAGGGAAAGCCAAATTCTGTCATAGCAAACCACTTCTGAAATGTCACCAAGAAAACTGCATAGATTTGTCCATTTAGTCTTTAGAAATCAAGACCAATTTGATGGCAATAAAAACATCGATATTTAGACAAATATGTGGGCCAGTTACAGTGGTGGGTTCTAAATATTTTTACTACTGGTTCAGTTGGTGTGGCTAGGTGGGGGTGTGTGACTGATTGGGCATGGCCAACATGATGTCACTCACACACTCAGTCACATGACTCCCCCAAGTCACACACACCGGTGGCTAAAAGGTGGCCAAAATTGTTGGGATTTTTGAAACTTTTTTTGGGACACTCCAGCCCCATAGCCAGGTCGGGATGCATGGGGGGGCGGTGGTTGTCTCGGCTTTCCCTCCGTTGCCCTTCCTGGCCAAAAAGCACTCCTTCTCACCTCTGACGGACCTTCCTCGTGGTTGCAGCCGGAGCAACCCACTCTGCCAGCTCAGGACAGCGTACTCAGCTGCAGCCCAGATGAGCCAAGGAACTGCGGGGAGCCTCCCACGTGTTGCATCCCCTCCCAGCCTTCCCCCCATGCCTCCGCACCATTTTCGGGCACCCAACTTAGTGGGCTGCCCCCATCCCTGTCCAACGGCAGTGGCTTCAGGAGATGCTGGTGGCATGGAGGTGCAGGCGAAGGCTGGAGGGGGATGCAACATATGGGAGGCTCCCCGCAGTTCCTCAGCTTGCCTGGGCTGTAGCTGATTGAGGTACTTTAGCAGCCATGAGCTGCGCTTTCCTCCAAGTCTCACAGAGAGAAGCACCTATTCTCCTCTGCCACCCACAGTGCTTAGAGGAAAGCATGGGTCATGGCTGCTACTGGGCTGCCCCAGTGTTCTGCCCCAGCTATGGACCTCAAAGAACATAACATAAACAAAGTCTATACAAAACTTAAATTTACTAAAATAACTCAGTCTTTTCCAAATGAAGGCTGTTAATAAACTTTCTTAACAGCCTACAAGAAACCAAAGATAAAGTAATCACAATCTTGCTAAAGTTGGCAGAAAGCCCAGAAGCAATTTGCAGAGAATCCAGACGCGAAGGAGAATGAACTAAAGTTGTTCCCTACAAATTGCTTTAGTCGGAGTTCCTCCTTAAATAGGCTAAGGGAATGGCCAATTAGCCCCAAGCCTTATTCTCGAGGAGACCTCCTCCTGAGGAGCCACTCCTGTCTTTTAGCAGCTCTGCGTGCCCGTTCATCAAGAGAGGCTCCTCCTCTTCGTCCTCTTCACTTAAAGGAGCTTCTGGAGGTTCTGAAGGCCCTGGTTGAATCCCTGCCTCTGGCACCACATCTTCTCCAGCCTCCTCATTGTCTGACTCGAGTGCCAGCTGCACAGGCTGCTGGCTCAGCACCACACCAGCCTCCTCGCTGTCAGAATCAGCTACAATTCGCACAGGCCACTGATGGGCCACAACACCCAGTCCCTATCGTGGCTCCAATGGCGGCGGCTTTGAGAGATGCTGGTGGCACGGAGGTGTGGGCGAAGGCTGGGAAGGGGGTGCAACATGCAGAGGGCCAAGTCCACTCCCCTTCGCCTCCTCATACTTGTTTAACCATCCCAGAGAGCTCCCTCCGATCCAATTGCCTTTCTTGCTGGCTTCGCTCCTAAGTGAACTCTTCCATCTTTGGCTGTTGTAAAGAAGCGGTAGCTCTGGGTGTGCCACGCCCACTTCTTTCTCTTTGAGAGCCGCTTTGTACCTTGTTTGCAAAGCGGCTCTCAAAGAGAAAGAAGTGGGGATGGCACACCCAGAGCTACCGCTTCTCTGCAACAGCCAAGGACTTCTTCCACTTGGAGCTCCAAGCTGCAGGGAGGGGGGGGCTGCAATGCCGGCAGCTTCGGTGGGCTCCTTCCCTCAGTAATTTGTTTTCTTTTACCTCGTCTAGGTGACTTTGTCATTAAAAGCTGCTCTGTGCCTTTTGATCTTTCTCGGGCGTGGAGAAAAGAGAACCTGTGTGAAGGGACTGAGCCTGCTGCTGAACTTGGAAGCCGAGAGACTTCTTTTCCACCCAGCCACTGGCGCACAGTGCCAGAAAGATCTCCAGTCACTGCCGCCATCTTCACGTATGCACAGCTTTCTTCTCACTGGCTGAAGGACTTTTCGGCACCCTGTGTCCAGGCAGCTGAGAGGCTTCTTTATTCCAGTCAGCTTTGGGTGGGTGAGCAAGCAGCGACTGGGGAACCAGTTCGGGGGCGTGGCCTGGCTGCCATTACTACCAGTTTGGAGAACTATTTCCTAAAGTTACTACCTATTTGGTAGAACCGGGCCGAACCTGGAGCAACCCACCACTGGCCTGCTCTCAAAACTGATAAGTGTTTGGCACTTGTCTCTGGCTATTAGATTCAGTTGCCTTGTTAATTTTTCTAACATTTAGTCTTATGGGAATTGCCCTATGAAAGAATCTGGATCTAAACCAAGCATGCACACATCCAGATAGACACATCTTCCTTATCATGGTGAAATGAATCCTATTTTTAAAATCAAAACTATCAAAATCACATGTGCCATTTATAATCCAACTTCCATCAGGAACTTCTGATTAAACCACAGAAATCCACACTTTTTCTAATTTAAGAAATACATTTAAGAACCATGGTGGTGCAGTGGTTAGAATGCAGTCCTGCAGGCTGAATCTGCTCACATTGTCAGAAGTTCGATTTCTTCAATTCTGACTGGCTCAAGGATGACTCAGCTTTCCCTTTTTCTGAGCTCAATAAAATAAGGACTCAGATTGTTGAGGGCAATATGCTGACTCTGTAAACTGCTTAAAGAAGGCTGTAAAGCACTGTGAAGTGATATATAAGTCCCAGTGCTATTGCTATTGCTATTAATTTCCATTACAACAATCCTAAATAAAAGGTTGATTAAGAGAGAATGCCTAATCCAAACCCACCATGTGCCTGACTATTGTATTCTCCATCTCTGTCTCCTTTACTGTTATGTTTTACACATCTTTTCATTTCCTGGAGTGTGTTGCATTTCTGTTTTGTTTTTTTTAAAAATATTTTATTAATTTTTAATAATTAAAATACAAAAGGAAGAATTCTTGTACATAACTGTGACCCTTTACATGACTTATTACTATAATTTACTTATACTCTATACATTCTAACTAAATCCAATCCTAGTTTATCTAATTCTTTTTTCCTTTTCTATTTCAATCCATTTGTACCACTTCTCCCATATTTTGTAGTATTCCAAATCTGCAATCCTTTTAGTTCAAGTGTCAATTTGTCCATTTCAGCGCAGTTGAAAACTTTTGCAATTTGGCTTAATATAGATAATTGTAATCAGTGGTAGGTTCCTCGTGGTTCTGCCTGGTTCCGCCGAGCTGGTAGCAGTGATGATATGACGTCACTGAACTGGTTTTGCCCCCCCAAACCCCCAAACCCCCGCCCCTGCCCCCGCTTTATTTTTACCTTTTATTTGGCCCCACCCCCAATCTACTGCTGCCTCCTGAGTCCCAGCTGATCGGCTAGAAGGAAAAAAACTGTTTAAACTCTTGCCGCGGGGCTTCAAAGGGCCGCCCTACAGCTGATCAGTGTTAAAAGGCAGTGCGGTGGTAGACCGGTGCCTCCAAAAACAAATGAGTAGACCGGTGCCTGCAAAAATAAATGGATAGACCAGTGCCTCCAAAGACAAATGAGTAGACTGGTACAGCTCTGCAAGCAGTTAAAAGTCTGGTAGATCAGTACCTCTGCTATATCCTAAAGAATTGTCACATGACCATCAAGCCACGTCCACAAAATAAGCTACGCTCACAGAACCAGTAGTAAAAAATTTTAGAACCCACCCCTGATTGTAATGTACCCCATCTTTCCAAATCCAATTTTATTTGTTGCACTAGTTTTACATAATTGTCTTCTTTGATCGAGGAACACCTTGCTGTCAACCATATTCCTAAATATTTGATTTTTTTCCTACTCTGTAGTCCTAATTTGTCCTCTATTTGTTTTTCCTGTTGTGGCACCATATTTTTAACTATCATTTTTGTTTTTGTCTTATTAATTTTAAGGCCCGATACTTCTCTAAATTTTTCTATCTCCCTTATAGAATAGGTCCTGTCTCTTTTGGGTCCTAAAAAACACTAGGTCGTCTGCAAACGCTTTTAATTTATATTCTTCCTTTCTAATTTTAGTTCCCTTAATTTCTGGATTTGCTCTGATTTTCTTCAATAGCAACTCTAAAGTCAGGATAAAAAGCAGAGGTGATAAAGGGCATCCCTGGGGAACTCCTTTCTTTATTTCAAATGGTCTTGTAATTTCCCCATTTTTGCTTTTTGAGAAGAATAAAGTGTTTCAATCATCTGTTCAAATTTTTTTCCAAATTTCATTTCTCTAATTTGTTTTATCATATATTTCCAATTCAAATTATCAAAGGCTTTCTGCGCATCCAGAAAAACAAGAGCTTCTTGTCTCTCTGGATGGGCCTTGTAATACTCTAATATATTCATAATTGTTCTTGTATTGTCTCTGATTTGTCTTGATGGGAGAAAACCATTTTGATCGGAGTGGATAATTTGATTTAATATTTTTTTCATCCTTCCTGCAATGATAGTCATAAAAATCTTGTAATCAGCATTCAGAAGTGAAATTGGCCCGTAATTTTGAATTTTGTTTACATTGGTACCTTCTTTCATGATCACTGTAATATATGCCTCTCTCCACGAGACAAGTAATTTTGCTTCTAACAACACTTCATTGTATAGTTCCAAAAGTATCAGTTTTAATATTTCTCCCATATTTTTATAAAATTCTTCTGACAAACCATCTGGTCCCGGTGCCTTATTGTGGTTTTTTTTGTCATTGGATCACTTCTTTTAACTCTATTGATGTAATCTCTCTATTTAAGATCATCTTTATCTCTTCCCCCAATATGGGCATATCTTCCTCTTTTAAATAATCATTTATTTTTCCCATCTCAACATCCTCTTGATTATACAAATTCTCAAAATATTCTAATGTAATCCTTTTAATTTCTTCCTCTTTGTTCTATAAATTCCCTGCCTCGTCCTGTTGTATTATCCTACTTTCTTTTTCTTTTTTAAATTTATATGCCAATCACCTCCCCGGTTTGTTTGCGTTTTCAAATTGGTATTGTCTCGCATATTTGACGTTTTTGACATAATTTGTTTGTTCTATTAAATTTAATTTATGTTTAACTAATATTAACCCTTCCTTAAGTTGTACATCGTCTGGCCTTAATTGATTTTTTTTCCTAAGTACTCTGCTTCTTTCAATAATATATCCTGTTGTTTCAGCTTTTAAGTTCTAATTTTCTATTTCCATTATCATTAATTGCTTACTCAAAAGAGAAAAACTTGTAGCTGTACATCAATGTACAGACCTATAATATAATACAATATGGTTAGAAATCATTCAATATAATTCATCTGTATTCCCCTATATTCAATCAAGTAAGATAATTTAATTAATTAAATTGGATTCAACTAAATTAACTATAGTAAATATCTCTGATTTAATACATATTAATTGTAAATGTTTCAATATTAAATATAATATCTCCAGAATGATCTAACTAGTCAAAAGATTCTATTAATATCAGTCTATATATTTGTGAATAAAATCTTACTACAAGAGTGATATCTTAAAGACACTATTCAAAAAATCCTATTACTAAAATATTAATTACCATATATAATATAACAGTCTACTTATTATTCCATCCAAAGCAGAGTCTCTATTGTAATTTTTTGGATTTTCAAAGTTTTACAATGCTCTTAATATTCATGTCTTCATTTCCAGCACCCTCTCTGTCCTCTTTTCAGCTTAGTCACTCAGTATTATGTTTGAATCTCTCTGTTGCTGTAGCTCCTCTTTCTTCTCCTTGCCACTCAGTCACTGTCTTTTTCTGACGTCTTTACTTCTGCTGTTAGAATCTGATGTAACCTTATTGCTCTGCTTTCACTTTCAGACACCAATCTTCCCAAATTATTCCTTCAAGGCTCTGTCTTGTCTTTCTCTCCTCTCCAAGATTTATCCTTGTCTCTCGCACTCTCCTTTTTCACTCGTTCACCTCCTTTCTTAAATCCTCTCCTTTGAGCCTCCAGTAATCTTGTCAGTCGTCAAAATGTGGATTCCTCTTTTTTTCTCCTTACCTTTCCTCCATTATCATACTCTCTCCCACTTCCACTTCTCTGTTTATAGTCTTATAATGATCTTTCTTTCTTTTTAAACCCCCTCTCTTGGCAATTGTTTTTAATGAGTCACGGCTCGACCTTTTTAATCACCACTAGGTTTCCACCAGAGCTTTTTTCTGCTTTACCAAATATTTTAAAGTAACTCAACTTTGAGAGTTCTGATCGCTATGGATAAGGGAGTTCCTCACAAATAAGAATGGTCCCAGTCTGCTAGTAATATTTTCTCTTCCAATCCTTTTGTGGGCTGTCACAGCCTCAAGTCCACCATGTCAGAATGAGATGACAGGGCACATTTGCACTGGGTTAAAGAGGGTTTCCCTTGTTCCACCAGGCGATTGCATACCACCTCACTGATCTCCAGCCTTCCCCTCTGTTTTGCATGGTTCTCCAAACTCAATGCGCCTTTGAAGGGTTCCCAAATACGAAAAATCAGAGGTAAAGGACAGAGCTCATCCTTTTCCTTCTGCACCACCCCAACAGCACCACAGAAGCTCCATTTTGTTGATATTGTGTTCAGTATTAAAATTTCTGAAAGGCTGATTGCATCCTCAAGATTTCCTCAGCCTTGAGTTAATCCTGACCTTCAATCAGCTGATTTTATTGCGGTGAACTGCTTTGGTTGTAGTTTTCTAACAATATTCCAAAATTTTTCATATTAAATAATTTTTTACCACATTTGATAGTCACTGAAGATTTACAAAAGCAAAATCCACATGAGAATATTGTTGTACTCTTTCTTATAAAAGATACTTTTATTTTTTATCCAAGAGCCTTGGATAGTACAGTGGTCTAAAGCCCTGTTATTAACATCAGCTGCCTGCAATTATTGCAGGTTCGAATCTCACCAAGGCTCAAGGTTGACTCAGCCTTCCATCCTTTCTAAGGTAGGTAAATTGAGGAGTTTGTGGGGGCAATAAGCTGACTTTGTATAAATATACAAAAGTATGAAGGCTATTGCTTAGCGCATTGTAAGCTGCCCTGAGTCTCCGGAGAAGGGCGGCATATAAATCAAATTAAAAATAAGAAATAAAAAAAATAAAATTTTGATATTAGTAGGTAATATGCTTACCTAGGCAGATACACATATAGAACAATACATAGAAGAATAAAAAAGGATACACTGTTTTGTATGGATTAAAGCCGTAGACTAGTGATGGCTAACCTTTTTGCCATCGTGTGCCAGGAAGGGGGGGAGCGGGGGAGGTTCAGGCACGTATCTGCCTATGCCTATAATTCTATGTGCCCTGCCCTGCACATGCATGTGCAATACCCTTCTCCCCTGCTCCTGGCACATGATGGCCCAGTAGGCCCATTTTTCTTTCTCACCTGGCTACAAATCCTCTCTATGCATCTGGGGAGGGCGAAAACAGCCTTCCCCACTTCCTCGGAGGCCCTCTGGAGGCCCAAAACAACCAATTTCCCAACTTCTGGTTGAACAGGAAGTGACTTTTTTGCTGTCCTCAGCCTCCAGAGACTCCTATTCTTTTTTCAGTCTTTTAAGACAGATAAAATCAAACACACTGAACACTAGAAATATATGACTAAACATTTGTTTAATTAATTCCATGTTAATATTTGTATATGTACAATAACATGGTTTTAATTTAGTTACATTGTACAAATGTTGTACATTACAACATTTTTAAATATTAGATGTAAAACATGCAATTGATCCTATCCAAAAATATGGGAGAGAGCCAAGACAGCACATTCTGGTCTTGCATCAACCATGCATTCTCTGTGTAGCCATAGGAGACTTTACTTGCACTTACGTGAATGCAAATGGAGTGCTAGTTCCAATTTTATAATGTGTGCCTCCTACATTTTTTTTCATGGTTTATTTATTTTATTTATATAACATATAAAAAATTCAATTTCCATCAAACAGTGTGTTGTCTGGATACAATTGTTTTTAGGCAATCATAATCAAAATATTTATAATAGTATTCATCACAATAATATTAATACTATAATAACAATAATATTTATTTATTTATTTATTTAATTTGTATACCGCCCTTCTCCAGCTGGACTCAGGGCAGTGAACAGCCAAAATAAAAACAGAGCATACAAAATTAAAAAAACAATTTAAAATAATTAAATAATTTTGGCCCACAATTTAAAACAACCAAGTTAAAACCAATTTACAATTTAAAACCAGAACAGTAGGGTCAAGCCAGGCTGGCTAGATGAAATAAATGTGTTTTCAGGGCTCGATGGAAAGCCCCGCGGTCAGGTATCATGCATATCTCTGGGGGTAGGTCATTCCAAAGGGCGGGTACTGCTACAGAGAAGGCTCTACCTCTGGGGGTCGCCAGCCAGCATTGTCTGGCGGATGGCACCCTAAGGAGGCCCTCTCTGTGCGAACGTACTGGCTGGTGGGAGGCTATTGGCGGCAGAAGGCGATCTCGTAAGTACCCTGGCCCTAAGCCATGGAGCGCTTTAAAGGTGGTCACCAACACCTTGAAGCGCACCCGGAAGACCACAGGAAGCCAGTGCAGCTCGCGCAGGAGAGGTGTCACATGGGAGCGTCCCGTTGCTCCCATAATCCCCCACGCGGCCGCGTTCTGGACCAACTGGAGCCTCCGGATGCACCCCAAGGGGAGTCCCATGTAGAGAGCATTACAGTAGTCCAGGCAGGAAGTGACGAGTGCCTGAGTGACTGTGTGTAGGGAGTCCCGATCCAGAAAGGGACGCAATTGGCGTATCAGGCGAACCTGATAGAAAGCCCCCCTGGCCACGGCTGTCATATACTCTTCTAAAGACAGCCGTGCATCCAGGAGGACGCCCAAATTGCGAGCCCTCTCCGTGGGGGCCAATGATTCACCCCCAATAACCAGCAATGGCACCAGCTGGTTATATAGGGATGCTGGAAGCCACAGCCACTCGGTCTTGGAAGGGTTGAGACGAAGCCTGTTCCTCCCCATCCAGGCCCGCATGGCCTCCAGGCACTGGGACATCACTTCAAGGGCATCGTTGGGGTGGCCTGGGGTGGAGATGTACAGCTGAATATCATCAGCATACTGGTGGAATTCCACCCCAAAGCCACGGATGATCTCACCCAGCGGCTTTATATAAATGTTGAACAGGAGGGGCGAGAGGACCAATCCCTGTGGTACCCCGCAAGCGAGGCACCTCGGGGTCGACCGCTGCCCCCCTGCCAACACCGATTGCGACCGGTCGGAGAGGTAGGAGGAGAACCACCGCAAAACGGTGCCACCCACCCCCAGCCCCTCCAACCGGCGCAACATGATATCATGGTCGATGGTATCAAAAGCCGCTGAGAGATCTAATAGGACCAGGATAGAGAAGCAGCCCCTATCCCGAGCCCTCCAGAGATCATCAACCAACGCGACCAATGCCGTTTCCGTGCTGTGCCCAGGCCTGAAGCCGGACTGGAGCGGGTCTAGATAGACAGCTTCATCCAGGTACTGTGGAAGCTGCCATGCCACCACACTCTCAACAACCTTCGCAATAAAACGAAGGTTGGAGACTGGACCATAGTTGGCCAAAACAGCCGGGTCCAGAGAGGACTTCTTGAGGAGGGGCCTCACCACCACTTCTTTCAAAGCAACCAGCAGGGCACCCTCACTCAAAGAAGCGTTAATAATCCTCTGGAGCCAGCCTCGTGTAACCTCCTGGGAAGCCAGCACTAACCAGGAGGGACACGGGTCCAATAAACATGTGGTCGCGTTCAGCCGTCCCAGAATCCTGTCCATGTCCTCGGGAGTCACAGGATCAAACTCCTCCCAGATAATGTTCTCAAGACCTGCCTCAATCATCCCGTCTGAACTTATCCAGTTGGAGGCCAGATCTTCCCGAATCTGAGCGATCTTGTCATGCAGATACTGCACAAAGTCCTCAGCTCGACCCTGCAAGGGATGATCCCGCGCTTCCAGATGTAGGAGGGAGCGGGTCACCCTAAACAGGGCGGCTGGGAAATTATCTGATGACACAATAAGAGCGGCAAAATAGGTAGATTTTGCCGCTTTTATCGCCACTAGATAGGTCTTAATATCACTAGCGATCGGTCAGATTCGGACCGGCTGGTCCTCCACCCGCTCTCCAGGCATCTTTTCCGTATCTATAACAAATCTCCGTTTTAGCATTTATTATATCCTCAGATTTCTAACTTCTGTTTTTATTGTCTAACCATTGGTAAAATAGGTCCCATATCAAAAACTATTCAGTTTCTTCTTTGTCCTTAATAGTAAGCGTTAGTCTATCCATTTCTGCACATTCTAATATTTTCTTAATTACATTGTCATCTGTTGGGATCTCATCATTCTTCCATTGTTGTTAGTACAGGCTGCAGTTAGTACATGTAAAATCAAATATATAGTCCTTTTATCATATTTTTCCAGCAGAATGCCCAATAAAAATATTTCTGGTTTCAAGTCTGCTGCTTGATAATTTTTTCCAACCAAGTATGTATTTTAATCCAATATTTTTTAGCTTTTGGGCATGTTTACCACATATGGTAATATGAACCAGGTGTTTGATTGCACTTCCAACATTTAGCAGATCTATCTTTACACATTTTTGCCAGTCTTGTTGGTGCAAAATGCCATCTATAGAACATTTTATACAAATTTTCTTTATATGCAGTTGACACTGTCAATTTAACATTTCTATCTCACAGTTTCTTCCATTTATCCAGTTCTATTGCATATCCAATTTTTTTAGTACAAACTATCATTGTCTCTTTTACCTGCTCACTTTCAAGTTTAATACATAATAAGTAACAATATATTTTCTTTATCAGTTTTTCATCCATTCCAGTTAATATCTGGTCTAGTTCTGTTAATTCTTTATTAAAACCATACATTTTAGCATCTTTCTCATATCGAGATTGTATCTGCATTTGTGGCCATCATGCAATGTCTATCCCTTGACTACCAAGTTCCTGCTTGATTTTTAATTCCCCTTTTTCATTCAGAATATATTTATATCTTACAATTTTTTCCATATTAATAACATTAGGATGTATCAATGCTTCCATTGTGGAAAGCCAGACTGGTATTTTCAAATAATATTGTTCTTTAATTTTAACCCATACCGATAATGCATTTCTAACATAATGTCTTTGAAAGTAGCTATGTATCTTATGCTTCCTATACCATAAAAAAGCATGCCAACCTAATTGAAGGTCATGTAACATTAATAGTTTTTTGTGCCTCAAGTTAATCCATTCTTTCACCCCTGTAAGTACTGAGGTCTGATACCTTCTACATTTTTAAGTGTAGTCTGTGTCAAGCCACCCAAATTTTTTGGGGAAAAAATACATCTTCAAGTCAGAATTAAACTAACTGCTAAAAATAGGGATAAATGCAAATAAGTCCCTTTAAAGTGAAGATGAGCTTCTTTGGCCCTTTTACAGTTTTTGATTTTTATTATTTGATCAGTCAGTCTCTTCAATGAGAAGATTTGGGTTTTGGTGCCTAATATTTAGGCATTATGTCTTCAAATGAATTTCTGCAATTGCCTGTGAGGTTTAACATTGTGCCTGCTGAGTCTCAAGTGCAATTTTGTGCAATCTGCATGGGTAATCAACCAAACAAGCATATTGATCAGTTTTGCAGCACCTGGACTGTGAATAATCTGTCAGCAAATTGCATTCTTCGTTGCAGACTGCATATAACACATTCTCCTACAAAAAGTCATTTTATCAATAGAGTGGGTATTAAAAATGCTTTAAAGTATTTTAAGTAAGGAAACGATAGCCATATATATTACACAGTACAGGTAGTTCTCATTTAATGACTGCCTTATTTAATGATTGTATGCAATTACAACAGTGATGAAAAACTAACTTTATGACCAATCCTTGCATTTATGACCTTCACAGTTCTATAAAGAAAAGGAAAGCTGAAGTAGATCATAAGTGGTGTCACTTAGTAACCACTTTGCTTAATAACCAAGTAGCAAGTCCAAATTATCTGAGGCATGTTCAAAATCTGTTTAAAACAAAACAAAACAAAAAACCTCAGTTATGTGATTCACAATCTAGTCCTATTGTAAAGCTTGTAAATAGGGTTGACATTCCTTTAATGGAGATGAGGTCAACATTTATTATTTTGGGATTGGGACTGATGACCTTAGTGAGTGAAAGAAGAATGAAAAGTGGAGTAGCTATGAAATATGTAATAGTAGGTTTGGAATTTATGGATTTGACTTGTTTGTTTTAAATTTTATGATCTATTTTAGGGCACGGGTTACCATCGTTATGAGTTTGCTCCTCCAGAATGGAAACCAGGCTGGCAGCTTTCAATGGTAATGGCCACAGTCAATTACAGGAGTTACAAAATGGAAATGGAAGAAAGGGGATTTACAGATTATTCACCTGTTAATGTTAATGGCATACAGATAAGGATGTTTGGCCTAGGCCTTCTTAAGAAAACTTCACCAAAACAATTTGGTGCTTCAAAAACAAGATGCTGTTCATTCCATGTATTAAATAACAATAGGTAATCAGTTACTTTCTTCCATTCTACCTGAAGACAGCAGGCTGGTTATAGTGAGAGTGAGTTCAACATTTATTTATCCCCCACCTGTGCTGCCTCCAAGCATCTACTGCCCGAGTCCATAGCCTCATTTCAAATAATAAAGGGGCTATGTTTGGATATGGAGATCCAGATAAAAATTCAGAAATAAAGGGTGTTTATCAGTAAAGGAACAGGAGTGAGACAAAAACTTTCATAAAGCGTTTCCTATTTAGGTTTATGTTTATTATACAGTAATTTAAGGGCAGAAGCAATCCTTAAATAATGCACCAAATATTGAGTTCTTGACAATCACTTTTTCTCCAAGAAGGTCTGAAATCTAAGCCAAATAATGGTTCCCAGATGATCCAAAAACCTGGCAAATTTTAATGTCCTCCCAACAGCTGTTTTCAAGAGTTACTTTTGGAGCATTATATTTGAACATGCTTAAAAAGTTTCTTAGAAACCAATCCATCTTTTATTTCTTTATAGTAATTTTATTAAATATTATAATTAAAAAATAAAATATAAGCTAAAAATAAAATAAATAGGATAAAAAGAAAATAGAAATTGCAGAAAAATAGAAAAAAAAGGAAAATAAGAATACAGTAAAGAAAAGGCAAAGAAATATATCAATAAATGACTTCCTACTGGATGCTAAAACAGAACAGTTGCAGGAACTGGATATCTCTGGTCTAATTAAAAGAAGATAAGGATGACATGATAGAAAAACTATCATAGTTGGTTTCAAAACTTGAGGAACTGCCAGAGAGAAGAAGTCAACCTACAATCATGTGAAAAAGAAAGTACACCTTCGTTGATGTGGTTTTGTGGTTTTACATATCAGGACATATCGTTTTACATATGTTTGATGTGGTTTTACATATCAGGACACAGTAAAAAACAATCTTTTTGTAGAATAAATGATGATATGGTCTAACATGTCATGTGTTGCTGTTTACTTGAGATTGTGTTTACCTACTTTAAGAACTGCTAAGAACCAAACAATTTTTGCCCTGATACGTAAAATTGTGGAGCTCAGGGGAAATGTATTTATTTCTTCACATGACTATATTCTCCAAAGTACCTGAAGGAAGGACAAAAAGTTAATCAGAAGAAGACCCAGTCTAGAGCTGGGGAGAGGTTTCCTGGTAGTGGGAGCAATTGACCAGTAGGGCAGCTTCCTTCCAGAACTTGTAGGTGCTCCATCACTGGAGGTTTTTAAGATGAGATTGGACAGCCTTTTGTCCAGAATTAGTGCCAGAGCCCACTGTAACAACATTGCTAAAAAGGCATTAAGAATTGTTAACCTAATCTTGCGTAGCTTCTTCTCTGGTAATATTGTACTGCTAACTAGAGCATACAAAACATTTGCTAGACCAATTCTTGAATACAGGTCATCTGTCTGGAACCTGCACTGCATAGCAGACATTAATACAATTGAGCAAGTCCAGAGATATTTCACGAGAAGAGTCCTCCAGTCCTCTGCTCACAACAGAATACCTTATGCCACCAGGCTTGAAATTTTGGGCTTACACAATTTAGAATTACGTCACCTTCAGTCTGACCTAAGTGTAGTACACAAAATTATCTGCTACAACGTCCTATCTGTTAATGACTACTTCAGATTCAACCACAACAATACACAAGCACACAATAGATACAAACTTAAGGTAAACCACTCCAAACTCAATTGCAGAAAATATGACTTCAGCAAGAGTGGTCAATGCCTGGAATGCACTACCTGACTCTGTGGTTTCATCCCCAAACTTTAACCTTAGACTGTCTACTATTGACCTTACCCCATTCCTAAGAGGTCTGTAAGGGGCGTGCATAAGCACCAATGTGCCTACCATCCCTGTCTTACTGTCCCCATTTATTCGTATCTATTTCCTGTATTCATTATCATGTTTGTACTTATATCTATTATCTTATACATGCTTGACTAAACAAACAAACAAACAAATAAATAAATAAAGTATTAATGTAATAATGTATGGTATAAGGTCTTCTGCTTGAGCAGGGGGTTGTGTCCCTTCTCTTAAAATACAACAAATGATTTCTGTTTCCCATATCTCATCTTGTATTAGTAAACAAATCCATAAAACTCATCATTCAGTCATCAGCAAAAGTCCATTGAAGCTTACCAGAGATGACAACATATTTATTTTAAATTTTGATCAGATAAACTAATTTTATATTCCTTTCTTTTACTTTTAACAATTCAAATAATGATGTACATTTTGTTTTCTCTTCATGTTTTAATCACTTCTAACAATTCATCAAAACTTTATTAACAAGTCTCTTTTGTAAATCCAATATAAATCAAGTTATCCAAATTTATTTGGTTTATTATTTGTCTATACCTTTTAATTATTAAAACATCAACCAAGTTCATTTGTATGTCCAGTGTAGCATCTTTTTCAATATCATTCTTATAACTTGCCATTTTAAAATTCACTTTTAGATCTTTAGCAATGTTGTCCAGTAACAACATATTTCTCTTCTATTGCATCTTTTAAAGGCAAAAGACAATAGCACACATTCTTAAATTAACTTCTTGATCTATTATTTACAAATATCTTACAATATGTCCAGTAATAAAGTATATACTGTAAATACTATATCCATAAACATATTGACTGCAGTTTGGGCAAAATGATGTTTTTCATCTCCCCGAACTCTGAACCTGCCAGAGAGCACTGTCTACAAGTATCCCTATGAGAAACAACTGTTTGGAGCACCGTGGGCAATTCCTGGTCCACCTATTGGCTCTTTATTCTATCAAGGTTGTCAGTTCTGCTTTTTGTGGAGCCATCTTCAGATTGCAATTTCTTCCCCACATTCTTTTACATAGTTGTTATTTAAAGGCTGTCCAGTTGTAGATAATTAATATCCCATCTATTTGATCCCCAGACCACCCAATCTATTTTATTTACTGTTGTTGTTGTTGCTGTTATTGTTATTGTTCAGTCACTAGGTTGTGTCCAACTCTTTATGCTCCCATGTGACTTTTTTGTCTTAATTTGCTAAATTTTGTTTTACTGTTTGCAAAATATCTTACACCATGGCCACTCAAAATGTATAACTATTTGGTTTTACTGTCATTTTTATATGCTGCACAGGCAGTCCTCAACTTACAAGAGTTCATTTAGTGGCCATTCAAAGTTACAACAGAACTCAAAAAAAGGGACTTATGACCATTTTTCACACTTACAGCCATTGTAGCATTCCCATGGTCATAAAATTAAAATTCAGATGCTTAGCAAATGGTTCATACTTATAATGGCTGCAGTGTTCTGGGGTCATATGATCTCCTTTTGCGACCTTCTGTCAAGCAAAGTCAATGGGGAGTCTAGATTCACTTAACAACCACGTTACTAACTTAGCAAATGCAATGATTCACTTAACAACTGTGACAAGAAAAGTCATAAAATGGGGCAAACTCACTTAACAATATTGCACTTAACAACATAAATTTTCGGCTCAATTGTGGTCATAACTCAAGGACTATCCTTACCACTCTTCGTTTTGTTTCTGTTTTTGAGATGGCCTATCAGTGTAAAAATATCTTTTTAGTAAGAGACAAACTACACTGCACATGAAATGCTGAAAGTACTTTGAAATCATTTACCTATGATTAGATTTAGTCTTGGTTCCACCATCTGTCTCATCTTTCCCTGGCTGAGCTGTCAGGGCATTATAGGTTCTTCTTATTACTGAAAGTGCCTAGGGATTCCCTGTATTATAGGCATTATTTTTAAGAATAATCTTAATTTAGAGAAGTCTAGTGACTGTTTATATGTGAATACACAGTAGTGGTTCATTGCACACACACACACAGAGAGAGATTTCCAGTCTGAACAGCTGGCTGACTGTGTGATGGATCCCTCTCTCTCAGATTAAGACCATGTATATTTATTTATATTCATATGATTAAAATAACACAGTTTCCCCATACATTTGCTGTAAGTTGTTTTGAGCAAGGTTACCATACAAACATACATAGAAATAAAGTGGTGATGAAGATAAGACAGTTATGGCGCAACAATCCAGATTGTGGTTGCAGGCACAGAAATGTGTGCAGCAAGTTAAGACTGAATCAAAATGATGATGTGTGCATAATGACTTGAAATCTGTCCTTGCAATCTGTATCTTAATATTGTAAGAAAAGTATGTACATCACATTTTTTGAATCATCATGTGACAATGGATGTTTTATGACTTGCCCCATTCCCCTTTCCTGCAGTGGATATCTGCAGCCACAGTATGGATGCAAGAGGGCGTTTAATTTTTTTCTTTCTGTGACTTCAATAAAATCTTGCTTGTCTGTACTTCTGCACATGATTCCATGCACAGTAAATGATGCTTTTCAGTACTTGGGGGGGGGGTGTGTTACTACTGTCATATACTCTCTGCAAGGTGGCCACTGTGAAATTATGCACAAAATGGAAGAGTACTGAATAATAAAAAAATAAAAAAGCAGCTGTGCAGTGCAAGGAAGACATAGCGGGATCAGGAAGACATAGTTGTTGCAATAAGTTGTGATTATGTGCTCTGTTCATACCCCTACATTCTCAAAAGTACTCACTTTTTTGTTATCATAATCCAGGCCTGTGCAATTGTAATTAAAAATGGTGTATTATCAGCTCTTTCTTCTGGGATTGCAAGGTATCTTGTATTAGAATGATATCTCTAGATCAGGGATGTCAAACTCAAGGCCTGCAGGCTGGATCTGGCTAGTTGGGTGCTTAACTCTGGCCTGCTGAACTGCCCTGGAAACAGTGAAGGACCAGCTAGCGGTGCCTCCATCATTGAAAAAGGGTAGGCTGGGAGAGTCTCATGCAGCCCTCTGCTAGTGAAAATGAAAGTTGGGGGGGGGGGGGAAGGAAGGAAGGAAGGAAGGAAGGAAGGAAGGAAGGAAGGAAGGAAGGAAGGAAGGAAGGAAGGTCATGCCCTCGTCGGAGTCTGAATCTGTGGGGGAAGATGAGCTGGAACAAGAAATGCCAGACATTGAGAGGACAGCTCTGTTGGCCTTGGAGGAAACTGGGGAAGGGCAGAGTCAATCCCGGCAAGGTTTTTCTGAAGTAGTAGGGCCTGCCGACAGGGAGGAACAGAGGCAGGAGGAACACGAGGGACAGAGCTCAGGTGAGGAGCCAGGACCATCCCCTCTGGATCCAAGGGCTCAGTGAGTGGAGAGGAGGCATGATCAGCACAGATGAAACAGTCTACATGCGAAGAGAGTACCCTGCCCATCTTCACAAGGCACCCCGGGGGGAATGAGACTTAAGGAGACGCTGTGGGGAGGGGCATTTGTTGGGAACAAACACTGAGTTTCTGAAGTGTGCATGCCGACCAGGGGTGGGTTCTACTTACTTTTACTACAGGTTCGCAATGGGGCCGCGTGTGTGTGCCCATGCGCAGAAGCATTTTGATGACATTGGGGTCGGTGGGCAGAGCCTCCTGCTGGTTTGACTACCAGTTCTATAGAACTGGTGTGAACTGGGGGCAACCCACCACTGATGCCGATGTTTGAACTGGCCAAAAGTCCTTGCATTCCTATGGGCATTCTGGACTAATTACCTGGATCTTTTGTTTCTTGAACTCCTTGATTTGCCCTTGATTTGCCAAATATCTTTGGATTTATTGCTGAGCAGCCTTGGTGCAGTGCTGGGCTGGAATAATTGCAGCCAGAAGCTGCTTGAGGTTTGTGTGGGGTTTTGTTATCATTCTACTCAAGACTTGCCAGAAATGTGGGAGCGTTTGGGGAACTTTGGAGCAATAAAGCAGCAGTTTGAATTGCCAGCTGTTTGTGTGATCTTTGTACCATGCCTTGGGTCATCACAGAAGGAAAGGAAGGAAGGAAGGAAGGAAGGAAGGAAGGAAGGAAGGAAGGAAGGAAGGAAGGAAGATTATGAGAGGGAGGGAGAATCTGAGGGAATTCCTGCCTTAGCACCCGGCCACCAGTAGCCCTGCTGCCCTTTCGCCATCATCTTGTCTCCTCCTTCTGACCTCTCCTAGTGGTCTCCCATCCTATTGCTGAGGATGCTTTGGTTACAAAGCCAGGTCTCCTTGCATGGAGAGGGCCTTCCTCTGACTCACACACTTTGCCCTTCCCACACACCTACCTGGCCAAGGAGACCAAGAACAGCAGCAGCAGCCTCTAGGAATAGGCACAGCTGGGCACCCCCTCAGGGAAACGGGCCTGGGCTGGAGTGTGGGGCCCCAGTGCTTTGTGATCTGAGCTGGGCACTTGCCCTCCATTGCTCTGGACAACCTGCCCCTGTCCTGGAATCCTCCACATGAGAGAGAGATAGTGAGGCTCCTCTGGAGGACAAGAGTTTGGTGCTCTCCCTGGCCTCGCCTTCCTCTGTTGGAGACAATGGATCCCCCTACCCCTACCCAGGCCACCACAGGTGGCCCCGACACAAGTGATATTGATCTGGCCACACCTACCTGGCCACGCCCTCTGCCACCCAAGGTCAAGTTTGCCCTCAATGAAATCAAGTTTGACACCCCTGCTCTAGATGATCACCCTGTGCTTATATTGTAATGAATGCTGAAATCTTGAAGACAAATTATTATTTTTACATCTGGCCTCATGAAACCTATTGGATGTCAGGAGAATGCACAGGGGCACCCAGCACCTAAAAACTCTTGTAATTTATCTGCAGGGATCAGACTGTTATAGTTTTTATTTTCTTCCTTCTGCATTACTTTCTGAAAATGTCTAAATAAATGAGCCTGTTGGTTGATCAAATAATTGTGGGAAATATTTACGAGAAGCCTTGGTCTCACAATACTTGACAAGACCAGCTTGAAAAATCTGCAATTTTGCACTGAGCTGCTCCTTAACAACTGCTCTGAAACGATCCATCTGAAGATTACAATCACTCAAACCATTGGAACCCATAAAAATATATTAGTGTAGATTGCAAAAAACCTCAGGAATTATTGTTCAGAAGATGAAATCAAATAGATAGTTTATAGCCTTCATATCTCAATCCCCATCCTGCAATTGCTGCCTCATATGTTACAAACTGGGAAGGAGGATAATTTAAACCCTTCCTAAGGTTCACCAGTAAATATAGTCAATGGTAGTCTGCCATCAGTCAGGCTGAATGTCCTAACATATCCTATCCAGCTAAGGAATCCTTAGTCTTTAGATCAAGGACTTCTTCTGCCTTCAGCCAAATCCCTAACAATTTTTGTACCAAAGCCATAAAACAAAAGTAATTACTATGAGGATTTTTAAGTGAGGGATTAATAAAGTAAAAGAGCAAGATGTAGAGATGTAACAGGAATTTATTTTTAAAAAGGTTCCAGAGAAGAGCAAAGGAATGTAATAACCTCTCATACACAGAGAATTTCAAATAAATTCAATACTGTTGATCTGTAATTGCTTATTATCTACAATTGGCTAACTGGATTGTGTTAGCTGTCCTGGTCCTGAAGGCAGGCAATTAAATGGAGCCAATGTGATTGTAGTTCTGAATTTATTACAGATTGGTTTTTACCTTGGGAGTTTTATTGAGTTGTGGGGGGCTTATGCTGTTTTTGTGTGAAATGTAATCTGGATTCCCAGGAGAAAGGGGGTCCATTCTGGAGGAGCAAAAGACAGTGAACTTTTGATAGTTTGAGTGGGAGGAAGAGAATCAGAACAATCCTCCTTCGGGATTCTCAGAGTAGATGTTTAATGCTGTAAGTAGTTTGCTTTAGTTCAGCAATATTTTTGAAGAACAATAAAGGGAACTGGTTACAAGAACCTTAGCATATCTTTCTTGCTTTTGGGAGGCTATCAGTATTGAAGTTATTTCAGATTGTGTTATATTAGGTACCTAGAACTGGGACAAGACTGGCAGAGAAAGAAAGAAAAACAAAGAAAGAAAGAATCTGATGTCAAAATGAAGCACATACAAAAGAACCATAATATCACATTGCTTGTTTTGCCATCTCCCACAAGATTATCCTTTTTTGTGATATTAACAAGCCTTCCTTATTCTCTCCATCTCTCTGCATCCCTCCTTTCTCAATTTTATAAACTGAAGTACCAAGTATATTTCCTTGCAGAAACAATTATTCTGTACTCTCCTTACAGAACTGGTCTAGCCTTTATTCAACCAACTATTTCATAGCATTTTTTCTTGAGAAATTTAGTTCTGTTATACACCAAGCAATGTAAGTTTAAAAAACATTTAATCATATTAATTCTACTGTAAGAATATGTGGAAGAGGAAAAATATAAAAGCCTGTAGGATCTAAAAGTTGGGGATAGGTATAGGGAATATGCCTTTACTTAATGGCATGAATAGGACTATATAATATATAACATAGTTATTCTACTGAAATAATTTTATATTTCAAAACCTAATTAATGCCTTGCATTTCCCTGGTACATATATATTGTTACCGTTCATTTTATGTTTTATTTGTCATAATTCTTTCCTGGCTTTTATTTATCAACTCAACTTACATTATCCATGCGCTCTATATTTCAGTTCCTATGCATCAAATTATAGCACTATTTGTGTTCTTCATCTTCAGTAACAGAAAAAGTCTACATGAAAGAGACTTTAGTTGTAATTTCTCTTCCTTTTAGAATAACGTGCAGTGATTTTCTCAGACTAGATACATAAATGATACATCTAAATAATAAAGTTAATGAAATTGTGGTATCATGTCAAGCATTATATTTTTAGATTAAATGCATGTACACTGAAGGGGAGAACAGAGCATTCATTTATCAGCATGATGCAGCATAATGGTCCCCAGGCATGCCTTGGTTTTGCTTTATTTCCTGAAAATGTGATCATAGACACCTTTGGGGGATGACTGTAAATGTATTCACAGACCTAAAGCAGTGCATTGTATTTCCCCCAGAGTTCTTTTCAGGGTATCCTGGAAGTACCATATAAAGATGCTTCTAAATGTGTTTATCCATGTAAAAAAAAAGCCTAAATGAATTGCTGACTAATAATAGTTCCTGCAAACACACCAAAATCCTTAAAATAAAGTATAAAGTATAGTATTGAGTATTGAGTATAAGCGAAATTAAGAATATTCAGGATGACTGAGTTCTTGGCAAAACATAAATCTTCTCAATTACAGCCAATATCTTGCTTGTGGGACAATTACCAAGACCCCTTGGATAGCACAAGTGATAGAACATATATTGAGGTAAAATCAGGGGTGAAATGCTCCCGGTTCGGACCGGATCACCCGATTCGGTAGCGATGGAGGCGGGTGGCTCAGAGAACTGGTAGCAAAAATCCCTGCCCCCCCCCCCCCATTGCCCAGCTGAGCCGCGTAATCATCAGAGGCTTTTTTTTTTATTTTTAAAAACATTTTTTCTACAACCTCTTTGGCAGAAAAAATGCTTTTAAAAGTTAAAAAAAAAGCCTCTGATGATCACACGGCGCAGCTGGGATCTTCAGAGGCTTTTTTTTTTTTTTTAGTCTCTGCTGATCAGGCAAGTCAGCTGGGATTGTCAGAGGCTTTTTTTTAAAAAAAAGAAAGCCTCTGCCAATCAGGCAAGTCAGAGGCTTTAAAAACATTTTTGTAGAAAAAATGGTTTTAAAAGTAAAAAAAAAAAGTTGGCACTGCCCACTCAGTCACATTACACCCCCCCAAGCCATGCCCACAGAACCGGTAGTAACAAATTTTACATTTCAGCACTGGGTAAAATAACATATATTGAGATAAAATCTCCTACTTTTACATAACTTTTTCTATCCTTAAAAGAACCAATAAAAAGAAACAAATTCATGGAACAGGTGACTGACATTATTATGGTATGCAATATATGTTCCATGTATATGCTAATGCCCAAAGAACACCCAAGTTATACATGTATTAAATGTAAACTTTATGAAGAAAAAGTAAAGGATCTAGACTCTAGAGACAACTCCAACCTAAGCAAGAAAGCTATACCCAAATTAAAGCAAATAATGATCTAATAACTCTTGGAGGAAGATAAATGCAGGCATGTCACACATAGAAGGAAACACAATAATCAAAGAAAGAAGCAGCACACATCTAACAAACCCCTGCTGCCCAGTCTAACCCAACCAGAAGCATTCCCATTAAAACTGAACAATCGATTCCCACCCCCCAGCCCCCAGATGAAATAGGCAAGGTGAGATCAGTGGAGAAGCCTGGAGGAGCCAGCAAACCCTACTTAGCTGATGTAAAGCTATTTCACTTCCCTCGTGCTCTAAGGATAGGAATGAACTAGTAATCTAGGCTGTCAGGACTGCATTGAGTCTAGCATTTGTAGATTTGCCTGACATTGTATGCCATATGTTAAATAAATTATAGTGCCAATTTCTCCATCCATGAAAATTTCTCCAAAATTATATTCTTCTTTGGAACAATTTCAAAACAAATGATATGTCACTGAATTAAATAAGGGCTAATAGTAAAAGATACAGAAGACATTTTCTTCAAAGCAGTAAATCAAACTGGAAATAATATTTTGTTAGTAGGAAATGACAGTCTATTTTCTTATTGTTAATACTATTCCACTGATAGTACAGCTGAAGATAATATTTTTTCTGGACTTTTTCTATTTTTTTTCCAACATGTATCAAGATAGACAACTCTTCTGAGTCTGGAGTCTTTAATGTGATCTTTGGAATGTAAATAAGATCTCATGCTAATTCTATTAAAATCCAATAATAGAAAATAAACTGCAGACGTGTTTTCTTCATTGTAGCACAATCTAAATATTTCTCCTTGGTTATATTACCTGAATTAAGTGCCAGTCTAATATCTTGGCAGTGGATATGTTGGAAAAAATAGAATGGGAATGTAGGATTAGCTGGGTCTTTTTCATCCCCTCAAATTGCTGATCAGTTATCTTGTTTTTAAACTAACTAAAAATGGAATACCTTTTTTCTTATGGCCAATTTGTCAGTCACCTAATATCTCAGAATATGACACAGTAGTATAAGAACTGTGTTTCCATAGAATGGAGAAAAGCAATTCTGGAGCTGAGTTATTTTGTTTTCTGCTAATCAAGATTTCTTTGTATTTGTTTGCTCCTCACAAAGTATACTTTGTTGTTTTTGTGTTTAGAAACCCCATTGTAAGTTTTTCCCTGTTCAAATATAACAAGGCAATGTTACAGACAGCAGTACAGTTTTAAAAAATAATGAATGAGATAAAAGAAAACTACATAAAAGCAAATGAAATTTCATATAATTAGGTACATGAATACATGTGTAATTTTAAGGACAGAATCAGTCTTTCATGTATCTCTATTCAGAAAGGTGAGGGGACGCGGTGGTTCAGTGGCTAAGACACTGAGCTTGTCAATCAGAAGCTTAGAAACAGAGATGAGCACTGCCCCTAGAGCTCGAAATGACTAGCACACATGTATGGTGGAGCCTTTACCTTTACCCTTATTCAGAAAGGTATTTATATATAATTGAGAATAATGTATTAGGAATTCTTTTGTTACCTAAAAAATCTAAATAATGGAGATCAAATGTGATGAAAATCACACTTTTTAATATTATTGGTTCATAGAAAAATGTGTCTTAGTATTTTTCAGTAAGTACAAAGGATAGCTAACAACAAGAACAACATGAATTGATGCTGCATTATCTATACCCTGAAAAGTTAAATAATAGAACTAGGCAGAAATAATTCTGAAACATTTTTGTATAATGCTTCTGATTTCCTCAAAATATTCCAATCAAAATGGGTTAATTAATTAAGAATTGACAGCTGAGATGGAAATATGTTTGTTGCAAGCTTTCCACTTTAGCTTAGACCTGTGATGGCGAACCTGTGGCATGTAGCCTTGCCTGTTTGTCTTCAGGGTTTCTGACGTGCATGCACACATGATGATCAGCTGTTCTTAGTGCACACGGCAGTGCCAGAAAACAATGTGCGCATGCGTGCCAGCCAACTGATCATCGGGCATGCATGCATGCTAGAACCCAGAAGTTCGGCTTTTCCAGAGCATGGCCCTGACGAGCGTACGGCACAACATTTCCGCACAACCTTTGCGGCACTTGGTGTCGAAAAAGTTCATTATCACTGGCCTAGACTTGATATGA
Source organism: Ptyas mucosa (assembly GCA_012654045.1). Classification (NCBI taxonomy): domain Eukaryota; kingdom Metazoa; phylum Chordata; class Lepidosauria; order Squamata; family Colubridae; genus Ptyas; species Ptyas mucosa. The sequence goes on along the minus strand of WNWU01013639.1, from coordinate 1,526,360 downwards.
TGCATTATTAAGAGGATGCAGTATTTTGTACAAATTTTGTAAGTTATAAAAATTATCCAATGCAACAGGCCTTTGTAAAAATATTTAAAAATGAAGACTTAAAGATTTGATTTGAACTTGATGACTTAAAATGTTATCACAAATCTTTATTACAATCTAAAATCATTACAAAAAGGACAATACAAGCAATGGATTCCATTTGTCTACCAGATCAAAATTAAAAAGCATTAAAGGTACGAGGTCTGCCTATTCAACATGAGCTAAATATTGCAAGTAGTAGTAAAAATGTTACAATCTATTTTTTAGACCACAAAAACCAGTGTTGATATTTTTTTTTTTACTTTTGAAGATGATATAGAGATAATTTTCCAGCAACACATTTAAAAAAAAGATTAACATTTATTAAAAATAAATACATATTATAAATATCCAATATGTATTTCAAATATATGGTCACATATCATGAACCTAAACATGATGTTTTCTTGGTAAAGAATGTTATGGATTCTTTGAGGTCAGCTAATTTAGATATTTCACTCCCAGCAGATCTATGGGAGAATAAATACAAGAATAGAATCTAATAATTTATCTTCCTCCCTCCTCCCTCCCCAAAATCAGATTTTAAAATATTCATTTTCTCTGGTTAGAAGTTGCCAAGCCCTATACATTTGGGGCTAGAAGACATTGGAAATCCTGAACATATTCAAATGGTGAAGTAAGAAAAATATAATAAATCAGAATATAAATATGTATGGGAGAATAATAAGAATGTAAGCAGTATTGTAACAGTTTTATAATTCAGAGGGCACATTTTAAGAAAACTTCATCTATGTTAATGTCCAACTTGGCATTAGATGCTGAAGAGATCCGATGGCTGAGACTGGAGTACACATGCTATATAATATAGTACCATAAATATTAAGATTTTTATTTTAATGAAATGTTAATTGAAATGTTTCTGCAATATATACAGTAGATGCATATGTTAGTTATTGATATATTCTAAACTAGTGCATTTATCAAAGGGTCAACATGCACATATGCCCCCTCCAAAATATTTTGGGAAAATCTACTGGTTCTTATAGTCTTCTTTATATACTAAATCTGAACCTCAAAGTAGTTTTTTAAATTTAGGTTGACCTCATTTGCCCCTGAATACAGAAATGGAATGTTCTACAACAGAGACTAAACAACTGCAAGCTAGTGAACATCTGGAGATACATTCTCAAATAAATGTTTCAAAATAAGAATTGCAATCCTCTTCATTTTTAAAAAGTTATTATTTTGGGGGGTTGATATAAGACATAATTCATAAATGACTCACAAGTTTAATTTTTAAAGACTGTCTTGGTTAATCAATATGGGCTGTATAATTTCAAAAAAGGACATGCTTAGTCAAACATATCATTTAACTGTCATTAAATTAGAACCATTCTAGTAACCACGAGCATCCATGAAATGAATGAAACTAAGTACTATTAAAAGACATCTGAGATAGTTTGTCTTTGCAGCTACTCTAATATGAAACAATAATTTTGTAACTAATACAGAAAATTAGAAACACATATATTAATAGTCCAGTTTTGCTATAAATTTCCTATGGGATATGTCAATTTATTTGATCTCTTACCATTGTTTATCTATGTTGTACTGAATTTTTTAAAAAAATAGGACATTCCCAAAACAATATATATATGATAGATATATGCACTTATTCAATTTGTTTATTTTGAATAACACTGACTTTGGAATTTCTATTAAATCATGATTACAAATAAAAGGAAGGTGATAAATAGGACAGAAATATCTATCAGGACTTGAAATATGTTCAAACCTTGTCCATTAATTTACAAAGAATAACACTTCTATATTATGCCTTCTACCAGCCTCAACCTACCCTAATGCTTGTAGGAAGAGCCAACCTTACAACGTCTTTGGAAGGAGAGGTAAGTGAAGGCCAGACAGATCTCTGTAGAAAGGCATTCCATAGAGCAGCCTCCTAGGCCCTACTAGATGTCCATATTTAATGGAAGGGACCTGGAGATGTTTACCTTATCTGATCTGGTGGGACGGGTAAAATTGTTCCCAGAAAGAAACTTGAAGCCAGTGAAGGTTGTGCAGCAGTGGTGTAATATAGCCAAAACATTGGGTACACAGAGCTACATAGGCCACCATGTTCTGTAGTTTCCAGGTGGTATTGAAAGGTATTCAAAGGCATCCTGTGTAGTAATCTGACCAGGAAGTGACCAGTTCATGAATAATTATGAGCCAAGTCTTTTAGTATGGCCAAGTATGGCTATAATTGGTGCATAAAACAGATCTGTGCAAAGGCACTCCTAACCACAGCTACTATTTGCTCCTCAAGTAGGAGCCATGAGCTAGAAGAAATTGCTCATACCCAAACTGAATTCCAGGTTTGTCTACAGAAGTGCAATCTTGGAAAGAGTAACGGTGATGTATTATTGGACCCAGGAAGACCAAAATCTTGAGCCTTTCCATCTTGCAAGATTGAATCAAAGTCAGTTCCTTTCCATCCAAATTCTTACAGGCATTAAGCACTGTTGGATCCAACTATGTGCCATCTCCTGATAGGCTTTAACCAATCAGTAGGGTCACAGATCCAAAGCACAGGCTCACAAACCTGAGAGTTCACTTCCTCAGGAGCAACAGGCTCAAACATTTCGCAGATAATGTATCTTAAATATGCTGCAGTTGCTTCCAAAGATCCTGCCAAGCATGCTGGCTGGGGAATGCTAGAAGCTCACATCTTAAAGTTGCTGAGAAACTTGAAGAAACATTGCAGTAAAGGCTTCCTTGGTTGGGCTCTCGCCAACCTAAACCAGGCTGCTAAATGGCTATCTGCAATTACAATAAGACAACATTTGCTAATAGTCACAATGTAAGTCCTAATAAAGGCTCCTACTTGTATTCAGTCAGACCCTAGCCATGAGGTGCTAATTGCGGCCTCAAGACTGATTCTGAAATAAAGATAGAAAAACAGTTGGCAGCTCTCTAAAATGGTGATCATAGTGAATTTGAAATTTGTTCTTTGTCAGTCACCTGGAAGCATTTGTTCCATGTAACTGTGTTTGATAATATTTTTTTCAAAGGTTCAGTACAAGCTTAGCTTCTGTTTGTCTAGAATTGCACAATTCCAGAAATGCATTACCCAGAAATAACAAAACATCACAATTAACAGCTGCTAGTTTTCCTTGACAATTGTATTGATAGTATTATAAACCATTATGTTACTATATAATATCCTTCTTTTATGGTTATTCACCAAATAAGATGAGAAAGAGTTTGAAAATATAATAAAACAAGAACAAGAAAATAAGCCAAAAGAAATAAATAGAATATGATTCTATCAAATAACCTTATAGTCATTGAATGGGGAATATTTTGCACAGCTGGATTGGGGAATGCTGCAGTAGTTTTCATTTAATTTATCTGCTGGCATCAGCCATACAAAGCAGACCACACTAAGAAGCCAATGCCATTAGGTCAATGCTATCTTTATTGCTACAAAATGTCACAAGTCTGAATGTGCACTTCCTTCCTGCTCTTTATCTCTGTGTGAAGTAGGAAGGGTCTTGTCTGAGACTTTTTTCTCAAATTACTTTCTTAGCCTAGACTCAGGGCTCTCTTGAGTTCTTCTTACTTTCCCCCAAGGCTGTTCCCTCTTCCTTCAACAGTTGGTAACATGTGTCAGTATAATTGCAAACAGCACTACACACTTCAATTCAAATAAAATGTTGAGTTTGGATTTGAATAACTGTCATTTGGATCTCTGTTTAAAATCAAAGCTCACTGGATAATTTTAGCAAAGTAAAGCCTTCAAATTGCCATATTTTGCACAAAGCTGGCAATATTAGGCATTGGGTCTAGGCAAAATATTGTCTTTGGAAATGGAACTTTTATTGGAACTTCAGAATGTTCCATTTTTCCTGGCTATTTTGAGGCTGGATCACAACCAAAACACAATGAACAATTCCTGTTTTGTACATTTACTTTGGAAAGCTCTTGAGTCATCTCCAGACCAATTGGTTTAACATGGATTTTTTAAAAAATAATGTTCTGAATTCGTTCAATATGAAAGATCAGGACCACACGTGACATTCCAATGTAACTGATTTGTTACTGAACATGCCAATGCATAGGAATCTACTCAACTAATGGTTAACACTATCTTGGTATTAAGTAAGGGTCAATGGAATTCAAGAAGGGTTAAACAGTCTATTTGTGGTTATGTAGAGATTCTTGGTTGATTCCTCTTTTAACTCTTCCCTTGTTTCTGCCATTCCTTCTCCTATAGGAGTTGCCAGATGCTCTGGAGACAGAATGTATTAATAATACATTGTATTATACATATAATCAGGATCATTATAAAATAATAACAATATAACAATTGGCAATATCATGATGTTGTGCAAATTCATGGCAAAATATTGCAAAACAATATTTTGGTTTCTACACTTCAAATTGGCTACTGTATCCCTGGAAAAAGAATAGCAAAAATTGAGAGATTGAGATAATTAATTGAAGAAAAGTTGTGACATGGTTTGGACAAAAACTGTCTGAGAGAAAGACATAATAAAAACCTATTTTTAAAAACATTGACCTTTCATAATACTACAACCCAATGCAATTAACAAAGCTGACTATAGGGAAGTTTTTGACAAGAAAACAATATTCTTTTTCATTCAGACTACAGTTATACTAGGGAATTTATTATGTATAAATGCTTTATGTTATTGATATTTTGCACCAGTCCATCTCATGGAATTTGAAAGAGCTGCATTAGGTGGAATTTTATCAATATTCTTTTTCAATTGATTTGTGATGACACAGTGTTAGCAATGTATGGCATAAGTGTGATTCTTTAAATGTTTTTACTACAACATAGCATTTGATCATAACAATGGCATATACTGGGAGCTGGAAACCAGCAGGCAGGTGGTTTGGCATTTTGGTAAGCAATCTCTAATTGAAATCCTAAGCAGATTCTGGCTAGTACACATAAAACAGAAGATCTGCTCTTGGAAAAATTTAAGAGTTTGTCAGCCAGCTTCCTGGGACTTATGCACAGAAAGGCTTTCTTTTTATCTTGAAGCAAACATGATAAATAGCACTGAATAAAAATAAGCTATCATTTTGGTTGACTTTGAGACTCAGACATTTGCTATAATAAAAACACACCTGCCTCTTGTCTCACCAAAAGTCTAGAACTTTTGATGAACCTTATGAAATTCTGAAGAAGTACAGGTAGTCCTCAACTTATGACCACAGCTGAGCCCAAAATTTCTGTTGCTAAATGAAACATTTGTTAAGTGAGTTTTACCCCATTTTACAACTTTTCTTGCTACGGCTGTTATGTGAATAATTGCAGTTATTAAGTTAGTAACCCAGTTGTTAAGTGAATCTAGTTTTCCCATTGCTTGTCAGAAGGTTGCAAAAGGTAATCACATGACCCTGGGACACAGCAAACATCATAAATAAGAACCAGTTGTCAAGTATCTGAATTTTTATCAAGTGACCTTGGGGATGCTGCAAAGGTTGTAAGTTTGAAAAACGGTCATAACTCACTTTTTTCAGTGCTGTTGTAACTTTGAACTGTCACTGAACAAATTGTTGTAAATCAAGGACTACCTGTATTTCCCATCTGAACTATCAGCCACTTTACAGAGATTTTCAGAATTACTGTACAGAGATTTCATGAGATTTCAACAACAGCTTCTTGTATCCAGAAATGCATAGTTTATCTCAGCACTCAATTTTGGGAATTTGTTTTAGAAAAGACATTGAGTGATTGCCTTGTTTAGGTGAGTTTATGAAAAAGCATTAAAAAAAAGTTTTTATCTGATCTGAAACTGATATTTGCACTGGCTTAGGAAAGAGCAATGGGTACTACAAGTCACAAAGATCAAGAAGACAGCAGATTCGATTTGCAGGACAGCACATTCAATTGATACCATTAAAAACTATTGCCCATAGGTCTAGATATACCAATCCAATTTTATTAAGGAATTACATCACCTAGTTGCACATGAAACAGGTTAATGAAAATCCATAGTTGTATTGTATCCAGAATGTGCATCTCAAGAAGATGCAGTGCCTATGAATGGATGGTTAGGATTTGAAAGATGGAAGTTGATTTATGTCCAGACCATCCATAATCAACAAGGCTATGTATCAATAAATATATTCAAGGAAGAAAGTCTTTTTCAAGTTGTTGAGTGCATTTTCTCTGTGATTACAATAGAAACAATGTTCTCATGCTCTCAATTTGCAATAATGACTGTCCTCTAAATTTAAGATTAAGAAGGAATTAGGGGGAAAAAATCAGAGAAAATAAGCTATTAGGTAGGTTGTAGGAGAAGTAACAACCATCTGGCTTTCCAGTTGCTGGGGGATAAGAATAAAAGAGGGTTATTGCTTACCTGCATTGCTTTCCTCTAAATGCTTGAGAAGGTGGTTCTGTTTTTCCCAACCTCCTGCCACTCTTCCCCTTAAATAACTTCCAGTCACGCTAAGCATTATTTTGTAAGGTTCTTCAGAACATATATTGTTCTGTGCATGAAAATTTTTCTCAGAGTTTGGTTCCAACCATCATCTATAGTTAAATGATGATGTATAGTCATCCTAGAAAGATAGAAGAAATTAATGAACCCTCTGTCCAGTGGATTAAAATAATAGGACTAAAAACTATTATTATTAATTTATTTTGACATATTGGATTTAGACCTAGGCAATTTAGAGCTTCCATTAATTTTCCCTTTGGAACTTCTCTGGGAATTCCACTTTATTTCAGAACCCTTATGAAAACTTTCCTTGCTGTTGAAGAGATATATAGTTCTATTGATTTAGTACTCAAAATGTGAGACAGTGTCCTTGTGTGGGCATCCTGATTCCATAAGAGTTTTCTTTTGAAAAAGGATCAAAAATATTTTTCTTATGTCAGTGGGTTACCAATGTGAAAGTTATCAATTTGAATATTATTGCTGCTATTTCTAAATGGTAAATGTTTTCAAAGTGATGTCATGCATTGCCAATATTGTATATAACTTTTTAAAATCTGTGTGACATCTGGTCTTTAGAAAGGTCATGCAGACTTTCAGAAACAAATAAAAATATGATGAAATGTACATAGAATGAAATCTATAAAACCCAGACTAATAAATGTATTAAGAAGTGGAAGCTTAAAATGAATAATTTCATCTAAAAATGATTTTGACAAATTCCATATGAGTTGGTCATTGTTAAAGGGTTGATTTTTATGATAGTCAATAAAACATTTAATGTGCTACAGAAATGTCACATCAAGGCTTTAAATGTCTGAAATGGTCAAATGGGCACTGGAAAGATTATAAAAATCAGTTTCTTTACTGTGCAGCTTTTGCCATTTATTTTGGGATCATCTTGGACTAACACTTGTGGTTTGATATCACATTCGCCCAATATATATTAACTTAACTAAAGTATAAAGTATCAGATATCCTGCTGATATGGTGAATTGGCCAAAGACAAACTTAGAAGCTGCCCTTATGAAGCACCTAGAAATTCTTCACAATGTATGGAGGCTTCCACCCTAAGTCCAACACCCAGACAGATAGATGGTGGTTGCGGTCCAGTGAGTGTCAAAGTGAATATCATGGATGAAACCCAGAGCATCCAGGATTACATCAGTAAAATGGCACCCAAAAATCAATTACTGACAGAATGCCTGAAGTAGTAGTAGATGTGGAAGAAAGATCAAGCAGAGTAAGTGCAGTGGGAAGAAAAGACCCTGCATGCACCAATGACAGATAGGTGAAGTGGCAGAAATCCTACCAGAAGCTGAAAAAGACTAGACTAAAAGATAGTCCCGAGGCTCTGACCACAGCAACACAAGAAAAGACACTATGCATCAGCTCTATAGAAAGAGGGTTCTACCACACTAGACAGGACCCAAGATGCAGATTATGCAGAGACTTCAGAGACAGTCCAACACATAGTGGTAGGGAGGAACAGCATACACTGAATGGCACAATCAATTACTGGCATTGTGTACAGGAACATCTGTTACAAAATATGGGCTAGATCCTGCTATGTCTAGATGGAACATGCTACAGAAAGTTGGGGGAAAATAAAAGGAATGTGGGAAATCCTGTGGTATTTCCAGATCCAGAAGACAGGCAAATACTGGCCAATCAACCAGACATTGCAGTAGTAAATAAAGACAGAAGCACAGTGATAGATGTAGTGGTGCCAAAGTGAAAGCAATATCTGGAAGAAAGAGAAAACTGGGGAAGTATTAGGCCCTGAAGGGGAAACTGGACATGATGTGAAAAGTAAAAATTAAAGTGGTCCCAGTAGTGATAGGACCATCAGGGCTGTGATTCTAAGCTGAGAAAGTGGCTCCAACAGATTCCAGGAACAACATCAGAGCTCTCTGTACAGAAGAGTGAAGTCTAGGAACAGCTAAGGTACATTGCAGAACTGTCAAACTCTTGAGAGTTCTTGATCAAACTTATTCAAATATTTTGCAGATCAGCTTAAAAGTTTTATTTTAGTACATAAATATGTTTTTAAAAACATCACTTTTCAGTGCCCCTAATATAAAGTGTCTGTTTTTAGAGCTTGATATACTATAATTTCTTGTAACTCCTTTCTATTTTTCTGCTTTTTATTTTCACACTGTTATTTAGCATGGTTATTTTATCTCACTCAGAGGGGCAAACAGCAAAATCGGTAGCAACAGTAATAAATAATAATCACTAAAATACAGCTATGTGGAATGTGCTAAAAGTTATGAGTCAACAATTATGGTTTCCCCTCCCCTATTATTTTGTAAATTATGTAGACATAACATATGAAAGGTATTCAACCTCTATTTTAGGGGCAGCCAGCCTTGATTTTCTCTTCAGCTTTGTATATTTGTGTTTATTTATTTGTGTTAGACTCAAGGGACGAAAAATGCCTACACAGAAAACCTATAGTTGAGATCATTGTGCGAGGGAGAAAGAAAGTGCTTAATTCTTCAATTTCCCAGGCAAATAGTATTGGAAAATTCACCTATGCCAACAAGTCTGAACAGAACTTTTAAAATCTCTATTTGTTTCTAGTAAAATATTTAAAATTTTGTCTACAGGGAAGCACATTTATCAAAATTTCAAATGTAATAAGGCCAGAAGCCATTTGATATTTCTCCCTCACCCGCATGCCCACAGAATAGTTGCAATTCATATTAAGAGATCATACACTAAAAGTAACATAAAAAGGGAAAGAATATCTGCTTTGAATGTATTTTGTAGTGTACAGGTGAATTAAATGTGTTATGTTGCTAAGATTACCCATTCTATGGTCTATTTCTTGGGTGAAACTTATACAGGACAAAGGAAAAAATCCTCTGCAGTTACACATTCTCATGAAGAGCTGCTTCAACATAGGAATGTATAGTTCTTCATTATTTGTGCCTTATTATGAGAACTGATTTGCACATTCTACCTTTGATGTTAAATTGCTTTTATTAAGATCCAGTCACTATTTCTTTATTTACGTGTTATGCATTCAGAGAGTCCTAGCTTAAAGATGTAAATTGGAATAGGAATTCTGTTGCTAAGTGATGTAGTCATAAAGTATGATGTCACATTTCTGTACCAACTTACAACAGCAGTTCTGCCATTTCCTGTTGCATTAAGTGAATTCTGTGCCATTGTTAAATGTGATTATATGATTGCCATTTGAACTCCTGCCAGCTTCCCCATTGACTTTGTTTGATAGAAACTGGCAGTAAAAGTTGCAATGGCAGGATGCTCAATATTATAATTACAAGCTGGTTGCCAAGTGCCCAAATTATAATCACATGACTGTGGGAATGCTGAAAAGGTTGCAACTGTGGACTAGTTGTAAGTCCCACTTGTTCACTTCTATCATAACTTTGAATGATCACTGATGAGTGGTCATTAACTGAGGGCTACCTATATCTGGGCCTGGGCCTGATCTTGGTTTATTGACTTTTCAGATAAAAGTACAATCTCAGTATTTCTGCAGAACAATAAATTGTGTCATGACTGGGATTTACAATTGCAAGCAATTTTGTTATATCTCTTTATGTTGCCACCATGGATTGAAAATTCTGTGTCAAGGGTCTAGATGTTACCATCATTGCTTTTTGTTGAAGGGAGCATCTGTGTATTCACTGGACAGGATTCACTTCCTACTATCTGGAGCTATATCAATAGTAGCAGCCTGGAATGATAAAGGAGCCCAAATGCTGAATCTAGATAAGTCTGAAAATAAGCTTCATGTTTGAGAAAGTGTAATCTAATGCAAGTTTTGGAGGAAAGTCAGATCTGAAATTGACCTCTGAAATCATAGGCCCATTTCTTTGCTAAAAGAGAATTCCTAGCTGGTTGGAATTTCTTGTGCACAAACGCAACTCTATATATAATACAGACTCAATGTGACTACACAGAACAAAGGCATCAACATGAAGACACCAGGAGTCAGAGCTACCTGGAGATGTGTTGTTTGTGAGCTCTGTTGGAACAGACTTCACCTACAAACAGGTAGCAGCACTGAATTAAGTCTAATAACATGAAGATTTCTGTAGCTAAAAGAAAGATGTACAAAAAACACATATGGTTTTGAGACTGTTATAAAATAAACTGTTTTTTAAGAACACTTTTCTCCTGTTTTGACATTGCCTAACATCCAGAATACATGGCTGCATTCCTGCAATTATTATCCACTTTCTCTCATCCATGTTTAGTTTAGTTCAGCTTTCAATTTCCAAACATTAGGGGTGCTCAAAAGTTGTGGCATGTCTTAGGGATTGTAAATATATTTTGGTTACTTTAATATAATTTAGATGTTCTTGGTAAATAACTATATAAATATCATAACTTTTCAGATCAGCAATTCCTCAGAACCATCAAAGAAGAACATTATTCTGTGTGCAGTGAGCCAGGTGGAAGATATCTTTATCATTTTACTCCAGGTAAAGGTAAAGGTAAAGGTAAAGGTAAAGGTAAAGGTAAAGGTTTCCCTCGCACATATGTGGTAGTCATTCCCAACTTTATGTTTTTATGTGGAAATATAGCACTGGCTAAATTACCTTTTGCATGGAAGGGTAGATGTGCTATTGGATATTTTAAAACACCAACGAAGTATAGTAGACAAGTGAGAGAACCAAGTAAGAAGGAAGGACATATTTTCCTGGACCTAATGAAGGTAGCTCTTAACAGTTCATCCTTTTGTGTAAAAGGAGAGACTACGGTGTCTGATATAATGTCTACATGTTTTGTTGGAGTGCCAGTCCCTGGAAAATTCTTATTTGAGGAAGCGAAGATTACCATAGAACCTAATAATTATAACTTATCACAAGTGATTACTATGTTTGGCAGTCCCCAAAAGCCTAATAAATGGACTAACCAGAAGAAATTGGTGATTGAAGTGAAAATTATATTACCAGCTTATGATTGTGTAGTTTATAGACAACCTGAGAAGAGTCAGGAAAAAGTAATATATGTTCCTGTACCTACTGTTCTGAAGTGGAAGAGATAGATGCTATGGGACAAGTATTATACCTGCCTAGAGGATGGTTCTATTTTGTGGATTATATGCCTATGCATACATACCTGCTAATGCAGTAGGAGGTCCTTGTACAATTGGATGTCTGACTATCTTTATGGCAGTTGCACATATTAAGAACATTAATCAGGAAACAGAATTTTACTATGAAATGATGAATGCTAGTCTCTATCATAGTAACCAAGTAACACATCAAGTTGCTACAAAGGTGGTTACACATGATGGTACATTGAATACTGTGTAAGAGACAGTAGATGGGTCACATGTACATGCACATGGTAATGTTGAATTGCATAAACCAGAGAAAGAACCACATCTAGTCATATATGCACCTGTAAAACCTATAAAATGGCATATAACACCAGTAGAGTACCCCTTTGATCATATGGAGGAAAGGATATATGGGGCAAAAGAGCTACATTGCAAGAGGCATTTGATGCAGGATGTAGTGATGAAGTAGTAATATTAAATAAAGTGCAAGCAGGGCTCTTAGGAATGTTTCATTGGATGGCTACTCAATATAATCATTTGCATATAGGACATCTTGCTTGTGCTTTAGCAAAGAGTATAAATGAAACATCATCTGCTATTGCCGCATTAGCTGATGAGATGGGAGAGATTAGGAAATCTATTTTGCAGAACCATGAGGCTATAGATTATATGTTATTGTGGATGGGACACGGATGTTAGGAATTCCAAGGAATGTGTTGTTTTAACATATCTGATCAATCTCAATTTATCGAGTCTAAAATACAAACTTTGCATAATATTACTATACATTTAACATATATGACTGAAAATACAGCCTTTAAAGGAATCTGCGATTTGTTAATCTCCTGGTTGCCTAGCTTTGCTTGGTTAAAAGACCTATTTGTAGGTATCATTGTTATTGTAATCATATGCCTTATCTCCTGTATTTGTATCAAATGTGCACCTATATGCTGTAACTGTTGGAAGTATTGTTTTCGAGTAACTAAACCAAAGAAAAAAATGAAGAACCAGGAAAGAGATTAAGCAGACAGGAAGTATGTATTATGTTACAAAACATACATGATGATTTACAGGAATAAAACTGATAAAAAGGGAAAGGCAGGATTGAGAGAAATGGAATTATTTCTGTAAAGAATATAACCTAAACGACTCCATATTCACCCTTCATATAACCTGAGCTAACCCTAAACTATTTAGCTCTGTAAGACACTTAGAAAGGGGAAGTATGTATGATGCCTTTTCTGAGGAAATAACGCCAGGCACTTAAGTTAGTACAGTCTAAGTTGGGTCAGGCTGACCCAAGCTAAATTAGAGGAAGGAAGGAAGATACCCTGTTCCAATTAATTGTTTTAGTTAAGGACGTATTGAAAGGGTATTTTTAGGAGGGAAATACCCCTCCAAGAGGGAATTCCCAGGAGGGAATTCTAAGTCAGAAAAGATGTTGCTGAAAAAGCCAAAATGTTATGTAACGTCAAAAAACAATGGTAAGTGCAGGCGTTGTAATTGTTTTGCTGCTTGCTTGAAAATGTATTTAAACCATGTATTCGGAGCTGTAAGACATTCTGTCTCCTTCATGGGAGAACCCTTTTGCAAAAGCTTATGATATATTTATATATATCTTCATAATAAATCTGCTTTTTACTTGTTCATGGTCTCCGTTTTACTTTTTATGAGGTTTGCTGGTTTTTAAAATCTTACAGTGGTGCTCATCTCCATTTGAAAGTCAAAGAGCCAGCGCTGTCTGAAGACGTCTCCATGGTCATATGGTCAGCATGACTAAACACCAAAGGTGCCCGGAACAGTGTTACCTTCCCACCAAAGGTGGTCCCCATTTTTCTACTTGCGTTTTTTACATGCTTTCAAACTGCTAGGTTGACAGAAGCTGGGACAAGTAACGGGAGCTCACCCCATTACATGGCACTAGGGAGTCGAACCGCTGAACTGACGACCTTTCAATTGACAAGCTCAGCATCTTAGCCACTGAGCCACTGTGTCCCTTATTTTACTCCAGAGTAGTGGAGTACTCCAGAGTAATGCTCAAAAACAGGAAAACCTGCTTAAAAACCTTCTTCTCGGACCACGCTTAGACCTTGTTAGACCTTGTTATTGCCATAACAGCCCCATTTATTTGGTCTGCTGAACTATTTCCACTCTCCCCCCCCCTCATATTGCCATCTATTTCCTGCCCCGGAAGATATCTCCTGAACTATTTGAACACTCTGTGTGAGCTGGAGGATTCGACCCCTTGACGCCCCTAACCCAAGGGGGCACTGGAACCATGGACCTGAGGCCAGTGGAAGGCGGAGTATGGCCACCTCACTCCTGGATTATCATCTAAGTTTTCCTGGTCGGCCTTGTGAGAGGAGAGCCGGCCAGGATACTTCTGGGGGTTGAATTGTATCTGCCTTCCCCTCCATTGCTGTGAGAGGGCAATAGAGCCCGGTGACTTGGACCATGGATCAGAATTCTGTCCCTCTATGTTTTTAACATCTGGTGGTCTCTGACCTTGGACTATTCCCCCCCAAGGGTCTTGATGTACTCAGTATCTGAATTGCTTGCCCTGCGAGATTCCCCCCTCTCGCAGGTTTGGCCCTCCACCTTACCAAGGGCCTATCTCGATGACGGACTTTGGAGTCCGGAGAGATGGTATGACGCAAAGAAGGGTGTGTGGGGCTTTTTGGTGAAGTGTTTTAATAAGATTTTAAGGGATCCGGGGAGGGGGGTTTGTAATAATTTTTTAAGGGGAATTGAGAAGACGACCGATGGGGATGGGGGGGGTCATCCTCCATGGTCAGAGCCTAGCCCGGCATGGGGTAACGGTTTGGGGGGTGCAGAACAAGGGATTGGAGGGGGGACAGAGGATCATATTTATGAGGGTTGCACCATCAGCACGGTAGTTGGGAGGGGCAGATATGGCGGGAGCAGGGGACCACATCATGTGTCGGGGGCGCGCACTCGCTATTTGAGAGCGATTGCTCGCCCCGGTCTCCAAAGCTCCACTCGGACACTAGGTAGCACAGATACTCAGGATCTGGGCCTTCGGTTGATGCTGTGCAATGCCAGGTCCGTGGTAAATAAGGCCCCCCTCATCTGTGATCTTATAAAGGAGGGGGGAGCGGACCTGGCAGGTATTACGGAAACCTGGTTGGGTCCAGAGGGAGGGGTCCCTCTGGTTGAGATGTGCCCACCAGGTTTCAGAGCATTCCATCAGCCAAGGGCCCAGGGGAGGGGCGGGGGGGTAGCGGTTATTATTAACGAAGATCTAGGTCCGAGGGAGACCACTGTGCCACAGATTGCCGGATGTGAGTCCCTCCTTATGAAATGGGGTCATGGGGTTCAGTTGGGCTTGCTGCTCACGTACCTGGCTCCCTGCCACGTGGCAACAGCCCTGCCCGAGCTACTCGACGTGATAGCCACGGTGGCAGTGGATACACCCAGGCTCATGGTCATGGGTGATTTCAACTTGCCTTCCGTTGGTGAAACGTCTGAGGTGGCTCGGGAGTTCATGGCTTCCATGACGGCCATGGACCTGACCCAATTAGTTCATGGCCCCACTCATAGGGGGGGGCATACTCTGGACATGATTTTTGTCTCTGGCCAGTGGTTGAGTGATCTGGTTATAGGGGGTATAGACATAGAACCCTTGTCATGGTCTGATCACTCGCTCCTTCGCCTAGATCTCCAAACCGCTACACCCCGCCGCAGGGAGGCGGAACCAACTAGATGGGTCCGCCCCAGGCACCTGATGGATCCTGATAGGTTCCAGATGGAGCTTGGGCCGTTTCCTGAGGATCTGGCACATGACTCGGCCGAGGACCTGGTAGCTGCCTGGAATCGGGCGGCTGGTGGAGCCTTGGATCGAGTCGTGCCTTTGCGGCCTCTGACCCGGTACGGATCTCGAGCGGCTCCCTGGTTTACCGAGGAGCTGAGAGAGATGAAGCGCCGGAAAAGACGCCTAGACAGTGGTTGGAGGGCCAGTCTCGCTGAATCTGATCGAACACTGGTAAGGTCGCATATTAAGACCTACCTAGTGGCGATAAAAGCGGCAAAGTTGAACTACTTTTCCGCATTTATTGCGTCATCAGGGAATCGTCCGGCCGCCCTGTTCAGGGTGACCCGCTCTCTGCTTCATGCGGGAGTGCGGGAGGATCCCTTGGAAGGCAGGGCGGAGGATTTCGGACAATACCTGTATGACAAAATTGCTCAGATTCGGGGGGATTTGGACTCCGACTGGGTAGATCTGGGCAGGGTGACAAGGAATAGTCTTGAGAATGTTATCTGGGAAGAGTTTGACTCTGTGACTCCTGATGATGTGGACAGGATTTTGGGGAGACTTAGTGCGGCCACATGTTTACTGGACCCGTGTCCCTCCTGGTTGGTACTGGCCTCCCGGGAGGTTACACGAGGCTGGCTCCAGGGTATTATCAATGCTTCTTTGAGTGAGGGTCACTTCCCTGCCGCCTTGAAAGAGGCGGTGGTGAGGCCCCTCCTCAAGAAGCCTTCCCTGGACCCGGCAGTATTAGCTAACTATCGTCCTGTCTCCAACCTCCGCTTTATTGCGAAGGTTGTTGAGAGTGTGGTTGCGCAACAGTTTCCACAATTCCTGGAGGAAACATCTTATCTGGATCCGTTCCAGTCGGGTTTCAGGTCTGGGCACAGCACGGAGACGGCATTGGTCGCGTTGGTCGATGATCTCTGGAGGGCTCGGGACAGGGGATGTTCCTCTGTCCTAGCCCTATTAGATCTCTCAGCGGCTTTTGATACCATCGACCATGGTATCATGCTGCACCGGCTGGAAGAGTTGGGGGTGGGGGGCACTGTATTACAGTGGTTCTCCTCCTTTCTCTCCGACCGGTCGCAGTTTGTGTTGACAGGGGGGCAGAGGTCGACCTCGAGGCCTCTCGTTTGTGGAGTGCCGCAGGGGTCGGTCCTCTCGCCCCTTTTGTTCAACATTTATGTGAAGCCGCTGGGTGAGATCATCCGTGGCTTTGGGGTGAGATACCATCAGTATGCTGATGACACCCAGCTGTACATCTCCACCCCAGGCCACCCCAATGATGCCCTCAAAGTGATGTCCCAGTGCCTGGAAGCCGTGCGGATCTGGATGGGGAGAAACAAACTCAAGCTCAACCCGTCCAAGACGGAGTGGCTGTGGTTCCCGGCATCCCGATATAGTCAGTTGACTCCATCACTGACTATCGGGGGCGAGTCTTTAGCCCCCGCAGAAAGGGCTCGCAATCTGGGAGTCCTCCTGGATAGGCAGCTGTCTTTGGAGGAACATCTGATGGCTGTAGCCAGGGGGACCTTTTGTCAGGTTCGCCTGATTCGCCAGTTGTGGCCCTTTCTTGATCGGGATTCCCTGTGCACAGTCACTCATGCCCTTGTCACCTCCCGCCTAGACTACTGTAATGCTCTCTACATGGGGCTCCCCTTGAAGAGCACCCGGAGGCTCCAACTGGTCCAGAATGCGGCCGCGCGGGTAGTGACGGGAGCAGCATGGCGCTCCCACATAACACCGCTCCTGCGCGAGCTGCACTGGCTTCCAGTGGTCTTCTGGGTGCGCTTCAAGGTGTTGGTGATCACCTTTAAAGCGCTCCATGGCATAGGGCCTAGTTATCTCCGAGACCACCTGCTGTCACCGATGACCTCCCATCGACCCGTGCGCTCCCACAGAGAGGGCCTCCTCAGGGTGCCATCAGCCAAACAATGTAGGCTGGTGACCCCCAGGGGGAGAGCCTTCTCTGTGGGGGCACCCACCCTCTGGAACCAGTTGCCCCTGGAGATTAGGAGAATTCATGACCTCAGTGCCTTCCGCCGTGCCCTAAAAACACATTTTTTCCAACAAGCCGGGCTGGCTTAAGAAGAAATTTTAAATATTTTTAATATTTTAATTGGTCTGTGAGTTTTAAATTTTGTAGCCAAATTATATATATTTTAAATGTCTTAATATTTATATTTCATGTTTTTTATGTCTGGCTGTACACCGCCCTGAGTCCTCAGGGAGAAGGGCAGTATATAAATTGGAAATAAAATAAAATAAATAAAATAAATAATTGCAGATATGCTGCTGTATTTCCTGAAGAAGAAAGGCATTGACAAAAGCTTGAAGGCCATTGGAGGAGATACTACAAATGTTAATACTGGCTGTGAAGCTGGTGCCATGCACTGAGTAGAGGTCAAGCCAGAACATCCACTTTGTTGGAGCTGATTGACTGGTCTGAGGGTATATATGAGCCACCTTTGACGTGCAAACTGACTACAGCGGAAATAAAGAAGTTCATTGATGAACCAGATGCAAGTACCAGAGTGGCCCTGTCATGCCCAATCAATAGAGAGATGTGTGAAACAGGTGACAGAGGCAGCAAGCAGAGGGCATAGATTATTTTTTGCTTAGCTAGATAAGATTCATGCAGAAAAAAACTTAATTTTTGTAGCACAAGGTGTTATTTTGAGAAGATAAAAGTTAACAGTATTTGTGGGATATATGATCAGGCGTGGATTTACCATGCTAAACTCAATGTTGTGCAATTGCAAAAATAACAGCAGATTCTTGAATTCTTGGTCTAAAAACACATATTTTTAGAACTCCTCCTGCATGCTGAGTGTAAGCTTTCCTTCACTGACCTGTCCCCCCCCCACACATTATCTCTCTTCCTGACTGATCTCTCCATTGACTGCACTCTCTTCAACCTATCCCATTCACCAAGTATGCTTCCTTCTTCGCTACCCCATCCTATCTATCCATCACTTACAGCCTTGTCTATAAATTCATGCTTGTGCACTCTGCACATAACTGGCACTTCCCAACAAAGCATATTGTCATAAGTTTTGAATAGCAGGGACAATTAGTACAGAAAACAATGTGGATATTTTTATGAATCTATTAAAATTCATTTTTCTAAAATAAGAAAAAAAATCAGAATACTTCACCATTAAAACAGACAGTAAAATGGACTGGGTTTTTATGGTCTTTATATCCCTTGCTTTGAGTTGTGATAAATATACAGCCAAACATGTAAATAAAGCTCAGGAAGTGATAAAGGGTCAGAGATGATGAATGATCATTCCAGGCTGATATGTAATTATGGAGATCACAGGAGATTGCTAAAACTCCTGCATTACCAACTGGCAAATTAATATTATATGGTAAAACATGTCACTTGGGAAGAGTTGGCTGTGTTAATATTATATTAAAATGACTGTTACTGGCAGATATTTTACTGGAGGGAATTAAAAACAAAGCCTCTCTCCTGGCAAAATGGCTTAATGCATGTCATACAATTATCAAAATGAAATAATGTGAAAAGACAAAAGCGTAATTATATCTTGCTATCTTTCAGAGTGTCAGTATTGACTGGTTATTTTACATCACCTTAGTCTCTCAGCAGCTAATCGTAATCTTGTTTCATTATGACAAAACACGGCATTGGAGTATTTTCGGATCAGTGTGGACATAGTGCAATAATATGTTTGGTATTCTGATTTCTTATTTCTAAATTAACATTCTTTCTACAACCTTGTAAAAATCCTTCAGATTTTATTCTTTGCAGTTCAAAAGATTTTATTCTTTGCAGTTCCGGAGAAGGGCGGCATATAAATAAAAAAATAATAATAATCTCACACTTAACAAAATAAGCTGCTGCTGAATTGAATACAATCATAGCAATATATCTTGGCAATGAGAATAGGACAATTAGCACAGTAAAACTAAAATCATTCCCTAGAAATTATACAGATGGGCTCTAAATGGTTAACGACTGTCAAGCAGATGGGGAACTTTGTTGTCAATAAATTTCTCATCTTCCTGAACACAACTCACATCCACAATATGGAACAGAGTTACTCATAACCTGGATTTGACTTCACTTTGCCTTCTTACTTTTTAACTAAGCCTTTTGAAATCTTCATGTTTTCAAAATACACAGGTGTATTTTGATCATTTTGGAAAGTGAGGCCTTTGTGCCCATGTGGACATAGATTAAAGACAAAATGTCCACACATATACTTCCAAACACCTTTTTAACATGCATTTTTATACACAGTTGTTCTACTACTGTGAACACCTCATGGCAATCACCATTTCTATATATGTGGTGTATATTTTTCTCTCACATAATTACATGAGAATTATTGTGCACATTTTTAAAATAGTTTTATTGAAAATTTTTAACCATAATGCAAGATAATACCAAATGAAATTAAAAGAAAAAGAAAAGAAAAATAAACAGGAAAAAATGGAAAACAGAGAAAAAGAAAATAAAGACGTGAATTCAAGTCTTTACAGCAGGTAAGGACAGACTTAATATTATTCCTGCCCTTTAAAATTACTTTGTGTTGATCACTTCTTCCCATTTTCAACCCTTTTCATCTGATTAAGCCAAGTCATTAATTCAGTTCCATCCGTATTCAACAAAAAGTTCATAAGGTGTTTCCAGTAGTTTGTAAAAATACTGATTCCTGATCATACAAGTCAACTTTGTATTTTTTTGTCTTATGCAGTATTCTGACATTATTAATCTTTAACCCTATGTTAAGATTTTACCTTAAGACATGATCTCCCGCCCAATATTCTTCCTCCCACCTTATTTCTTTAAGGCTTCAAAGTGCTTTCCTTACTGTTTTCATGAAGTTACTCTGTAAGTATTCTTGGTCTTAAACAAGATTTTGTAAATCAAGTAATATCTACCATAGTTTTCGTCTCTTCACTTAATATTTGTATTTGCTCTCTGTTTGTTATTTTTGCCTTTAATTATTTTTTAAATCTTTAAAATCTTTGCTCTCATATTTAATCTGGGATGAGGGACTGTGATCTTTGTATTATGCCATCTGGAAATGATGCTGCCATGGCTACTCTTTTAAAATTGAAGAAAGTGTTTCCTCTCATAATTTTATATCACTTTGGACTGCCTTCTCTTTGTTATCCATTGCATTTGATTTAATGATAATGTTGACTAAGAGTACAATGCTATACTTCTGCATGAAATGGTTATCATCTTTGGCTGAGCATGCAACTTTGAGAGCAATGCACATAGGATATCGAAAGAGAAAGGGAACATCAATCTAGCCAACCAGATTATCTGAATCAATCCTGGTGGGCAGTGGAGTGACAGATGTTGCAGTTCTTATTTTATCCAAAATGCACAGATTACTCCAACTGTTACTTTTTTTCCCAGTTAAATATTGTATTCAATTACTATACAGAACTTAATTAGGACTATATATCTTAATACCAATAGTAAAGAAAGCTCAGTCTAAATTCTTGAAAAATTTTTTCCAGGTTGCTCACTGTGACCCAAATACCATACTTTGATAAGGGCGGGTTTCAAAACCTGTCGCTACCAGTTCTCTCATGGGCGCGCACATGCTTGCGCGGTGCAATGCTTCTGCACATGCGCAGAAGCATCCAGGCGGAGCCTCCCTCCGCCGCCACTACCGATTCGCCCAATCCAGGGTGAACCGGTAGCAATCCACCACTGGCTTTGATGATAATCAGGGGTCACTAGAAATTTGCTTTTGGATTATTATCCTTAATTTTTGGTTCAAATCATTACACAGTCAATGGGGCCTTATTTTTATTCCTCCTGGAAAAAAAGTCATTTCTATGAAATAACATATCTATATTTTTTCCTGTGAGGGTCCTGTGCCATGGGATTACAAAGTTTTGAAGCAGGGAAGTAGAGAAAGCAAATAGGATCATAGAGCTCTTACCCATTATATATTTATTAACCATCAGTTTCTAAATCTTAAATTAGCCAGTTACTGTTTCAAAATTAAGTAGAGCCACTGGTTGCATTTGCAGTTGTATAGTATCAGAGGTTGCTTGGAGGAATAGTTCACCACACTTGAAGAGAACATTATTTTATCCCTGGCATATTTTAACACTTTTCCCCCAGCAAAGTTTCAAGGGAAATGTAGAAAAATTAATCCTTTAAAAAATGATGTTATTCCTGTCAGGCAGATGTGATAGTGCCTATATTTTGTTATCCTGCCAGTTCTATAGGGATACTCATCTGCAGTTGATTTATTCTCCCCTTTCTAAAATTCCAGGAGATCTTGATTTATTTTCCTTACATTCTTTAGTTGGACTGCAGAGACACTGCTGTGCCCTTAAATATTGCAAACTATAGTTATATAGTGTGTAAACTCCATTCCACCATGACCTGCAATTGCCAATGATTATGCTATATTTTACTATATTTCCCCCTTTTGGTCTATAACTGTAATAAAAATTTATCAATTTTTCTGGAATAATATGAAAAAAATGGGAGTGAAATTTGTACCATTACACTCTGGGACCTGACAAAGAGAATAGAATAGGGAGTAATCTGGTGCTGTAAGTGAATTCTTGTATTGTGATTTTACCAAGCTTCAGCAATGCAAAGCAAGTCCAAGCACTTGCTGACAAGCTGTTCTTCAGTTTATTAGGGTTCCTTCCTAGCAGGGCTGGATTGAATTATTTGTTTCAGCAATTTCTCTGGAGAACATCTGTGTTAAATCAGTCAGGTTTGCATTCAGATGTTCTTCTTCAAGAGTTTTCCAAACATTTAATCTGCTTTAAAATGATATGGAATAAAATGTATGTACTGTATTCCACATGATATGGAAAAAATGTGTGGTGGTTTTGTCAGTTTTCCCTTCCTTATCCAAATGTTTGTTTTGTTTTGTTTTAATGCTTGGATTTTGGAGCTACTATTCATGTGCATATATTTCAAGGAATAAATATTTAAAAGAGAGCATCTACCTTCTTATAAGCTACTGGTTGATTAGATCTTTGCTTTTTCCTCCTGTAAGTATTGCTGATTGTTTTAAATAAAGCAGGCTATTTCATAGCATTGCATTAGTCGCATTCATCTAAACTAATTTGTAAACATATTGTGTGAATGCTTGCATATAAATATGTAACCATGAAACTAGAAGCTGGGCAGTTGATCTATGAGGTTTGTTATTTATAGATCTCATATTGAAATTATCTCTCTACATTCTTCTATACAAAATAGATATGATTTAGTGCAAATAGAATAGCAATAGCATTTAGATTTACATACTGCTTCACAGCAGAGATGGGAGTCACATAATGTAACAACCTGTTCGCCCAGAACCGAAAATGTGAGCGCCCTCACCCAATATTTTCAATTTGGTAATGGGATAGAGGAGAAATTTGGTTATTTAGTTGAATTGCCAGACAAATTATCAGTCTTGTACTTTTCTACTTATTTACAACTGAAAATCTGACTTTTCATAATTTTACTCAGAATCATTCAACAGAAAATATTTAAACAAATGGTATGTATTGGTGGACAATGCAACCAGAAATGTATAAATTAAGGAATGATGCACACCATTATATTTTACTTTATTTATATAAATGTATATATTGTTGATATTTAATTTTTAGTTTGATTTGAGTGGCACTGATTTGTCAAATTTAAAATATCACATTTTTAATTATAACTATAATAAACAAAAAAGATAGAAACAAAAAAGCAAGCTACAAATTCAGTAATAAATAGTTTGAACAAATTAGTTGCTATAATTAGTGCACAGTATTAAAAAGAAATTTGCATGTAAATGTTTGTGAATGTTCGTAGGAAGCTTTGTTTTGCAAAATTTGCAAACTGATGCATTAGGAAACTGAGAAATGAAGCAATGAAAGTTTGCCCATTCCAATTCAGAATATAGACTTATTTAGACATATCTAAAGTTCTCTGGAACATAAATATTGTGTGATATTAACTTTGTTAAAATAGCAAAAGTGCCGCAGTTTTGTTCTGTGATCTCAGGTATATCTCTGTAACAGGCGTGGATTCTACTTATCTTTACTGCCGGTATATTAAAATACATTTAATTTATACATTATATGTATAAGCTGCATTGAATGAAGTATCCAATAACTGTATGAATAAAGCAATAAGGATAAGAAAGTGTTAGATCAGGTGCAGGGAAAGAAGACGCGACCAGCGTTGGTCCATTCAGCTCAGAATAAAGACGAGCGACTGTGCTGCCGGAGCTCTTTTATAGCGCTCTGGCAGGCTCAGCCGTCCAGTGACAGCAGTTTATTTTTCTCACTGGTGGATTAGCCAATTCCCGGCGGATGTCCTTATAAGGATGTCCTCCTAGTTCGTAGTCTGTCCATTACAGTCAATATAAGTTACATAGTCACGCAGGTAGGCAGGACGTCTGATGGTCCTGGTTGACCTGTGCAGTCCCATTTGAGCTTCGCTGCCAAGCTGAGCAGGCGGAGCTCCTGTCCCCTCTGGTTCCCGCCTTGGGACTGTCTGGAGCTCAGGCATCGAGTGTGCGGGCCCTGTCCCAGCACCTCCGGCTGCGTCGTTGAGGACTTTCTGCTGGTGACGCTGGTCCTCCCCCTGACCTGGATTCTGGATACCTCGCGGTGGGACATTGCTGTCAATCGGTGGGGGACAACTGATGTCCGGTAAGTCCATGGGTTTTTCTTTTGATTTCTGATGCTGTTGATGTTGTTGTTGCTTTTGTTGTTGTTGTTGCTTTTGTTGTTGTTGTTGCCATTGACACTTCTGTGTGTCGGGTTGTCGTGGTTGCTGGCCAACCCTGACCGGGGGGGGGGTCGCCCATCTACCTTGTCGGGCTGGCGTAGGCCTCCCTCACCGGGCTGGTGCAGGTCGACCTCGCTGGTTGTTGTGTGGCTGGCCTCTCCACTCATTGCTGGTCTACCTCGTTGGGATGGTGGAGGTCGACCCCGCTGGGGTGTTGCGGGCCTCCCTCCTTGGGTTGTCCCCGGACTACTGTGTTGTGGAGGTGGAGGTCTCCCTCACTGGGGTGGAACGGGTTGGTCTCGCTGGGGCGTTATGGGCCTCCCTTTCCAGGAAGTCGCCGGTCTACCCCATAGTAGAGATGGAGGTCTCCCCCACTGGGGTGGTGCAGGTCATCCTCGCTGGGGTGGTGCTGGCTCTCCTCACTCCCAGGGTACTGGTCTACCCCCATGGAATGCTGAAGGCTCGCCTTGCTGGGATGATGCAGGCCTACCTCGTCGGGGTGGTGCAGGCCTACCTCATCGGGATGGTGCAGGCCTACCTCGTCTGGCTGGTTCCATTCCACTTCCCTCCACCTTTTCCAGAGCTGGTCAATGTGCCGTCTACAGACCTGTCTGTCTTCCAGCTCCACTCTGTAGGACTTTGGGCCAGTTATGCTCTCAATCTTCCCCTTCAGTCATTTCAGAAACCCGTGGAAATTGAGTGTGAATACCAGATCTCCTATGGTGAAGGTGCGGGACGGGCGTCTGGCATCTGGTAGCACCTCTGGGTTGTATTGGGGGTGCAGCCGATCCAGATGTGACCTCAGTCTTCTGCCCATCAATAGTTCTTGTGTGTTGTTGCATGAGGTGTGATGTGCTGGATAAGGAGGAATTTATCAATTCTCTTTTGCCAGTCACTTGTGCCCATTTTGGTGAGAGCCTCTTTGGTGAGTCTCTGGGCTTTCCCATTTCCTGCTGGCCTGTATGGTGCAATCAGGGCTGCCAGGAACGTTTCCATGGGCTTGGACGTGAGTTGGGGCCCATTGTCAGAAATCAGTACATCCAGTAGGCCGTGGGTTGCGAACAGTCTCCGGAGCGCCTTGATTGTCTCTTCAGTCGTGGTGGATGCCATGGGAACTACCTCCAGCCATTTAGAGAATGCGTCCACTACTATTAGGAGGTGCTTCCCATTCATCAGACCTGCAAAGTCAATATGGACTCTTGACCATGGGTTGCTGGGTGTCTCCCACTCCGACAACTGGGCACGAGGAGGCGCTGGCCGTACTTCTTGGCACGGGTCGCATTTGGCAACCCAGTCTTCAATGTCTTTATCTAGGGTTGGCCACCAAATGTAGCTTCATGCCAACCCTTTCATCCTTACTATGCCTGGGTGACTGCTGTGAAGGGTTTCCAGGGTCTTCCTTTGCAGGGTGTGGGGAATTACTACTCTGTCACCCCAAAGGAGACTGTTGTGGCTCCGACCCCCGAGGCCATCACATCGGAGGAAGAAGGCTCCAAACAGGAGGGAGAGGAGCCAGCCAGGCCTCCCTCCCCCGGCCCCTCCTCCCTGGTAATTCATCAGCTGCCGGCCGAAGGAGAGGAGATGAGTCAGGAGCCAGGTGTCTCCGATCAGTCAGAGGATAATGAGGAAGGCCAGAGGTGGCTGGACCCACGCCAATGCCGGCATGATAAGAGAGCTCAACAAATGAGGAAGCGTGCCAGGGATCAGCAGGACTGCCCCCCACAGGACCACACCCCACAGGTTATTTAAAGGAGTGGGGTAGCAGTTGGAATTCTGTGACGGACAAAGTTTTACCCTGGCTAGTCCTTGGAGCTAAGCACCAGCTGGCTGGAAAGATTTGGACTTTTGAATTATATTTCCCTCAATTGGTGTGTACGTGTTTTGTTATCTGGAGGTATTTCCCCCCCCCCTTGTTTAGTAAAGACCTTGGCAGCCGGTTTACAAAGGGCTGCCAAGCCGTGATAACGAACCTTCCATGTGTGTGCTACTCCTTTAACCCTCGTCTGTCTGTGTGGGTTGTGTGTGTGTAGGACGGGGACAGAACAGAGACAGCCTTTCATGGTGGATAGCTCTTGTTGCTTCCTGGTGAATGGGCTGAACTCTTCTGCCATCTTCCCCGTGGGTCAGCCCCACAGCACCCATGACAGTACCTGTTTGAGAGTCTTGTCCTTCTGGGTCTGCGTTGCCACGTCTGAAGATGTTACCAGGCAAGCTAGGTCGTCTATATGGAATAGTCCAAGTGTGGGGGCTGGGTCTTCCACCGGCTCTTTGGATGGGCATCTACTCAGGCCATCTGCGTTTCCTATGGTTTTGCCGGGTCTATGGAACAGTGTATACGAGTACCCAGCTAGGAAGATTGGCCATCACGTCATCCTGGGGGACATGTATGCTGGTGTTGGTTTGTCGTCTGCAAACAGTCCCAACAGCGGCTTGCGATTTGTGATGATGGTAAAACTCCTGCCGTAGAGGTACTCGTGGAAGCGCTTGATGCCAGCGATGATGGCCAAGGCTTCCTTGTCCAGCTGGCTGTAATTTTGTTCTGTGCTGGACATTGTCTTTGAGAAGTAAGCGATGGGTGCTTCTGTGCCATTGGGAAGTTGGTGGCTGAGAACTGCTCCGACTCCATAGGGTGACGCATCGCAGATCAGCAACAGTGGTAGCGTCTCATTATATTGTATGAGGACGCTGTCGGAAGAAAGCAGTCCTTTGATGGCTTTGAATGCTGTTTCTTCTTCCTTCTCCCATCTCCAGGGTGCCACTTTCTCCAATAGGTGATAGAGAGGTTCAGCAATTGTGGCTTTCTGCTTCAAAAAGACACTGTAAAAATTCAGTAGTCCTAAGAAAGCCTGAAGCTCTGCTTTGTTTTTGGGGGCTGGAACTTCGTGGATAGCCTTTACTTTGATTTTGGTGGGGTGGATGCCAGTTCCATCAAAAGATAGCCAGGAACTTGACCTCCTGGACTCCAATGATGCACTTATCTTTCCTGACTCTTAAACCCTTCTCGTTGAACCGCTGCAGGACAAGCCTCAGTCGCTCAAGTAGTTGGGTTCTAGAGTGCCTGGAGATTAAGACATCAATGAAGTATGGCACCACCCCCGGAATGCCTTGGAGAAGGCGTTCCATCATGGATTGGAAAATCCCTGGGGCTGCGCTGACTCCAAATTGGAGGCGGTTGCATTTAAATGTGCCCCTATGTGTGACAGTTGTTTGTGCCTCTGCAGTTTTTTTCATCCACTGACAGTTCCTGGTAAGCCTGGGCCAGGTCCAGTTTTGCAAATATTGACCCACTCCCAAGTGAATGTAGCAGATGTTGCACCACTGGAACTAGGTATGCGCTCTGCTGTAAAACTCTATTTATGGTACACTTATAAGTCAGCGCAGATGCTCACAGATCCATCATGCTTCATTGGGGTCACAATGGGAGTCTCCCATGTCGCATGGTTGATCGGTTCCAATACGACTTGGGCAATTAATTTGTCTAACTGGGCATCCACTTTAGGCTGCAAGGCGAATGGAACTCTGTGAGGCTTTAGTCTAATTGGTGTAATTGTTTTGTCTAAATTGAAGGAAAAGGGTTTTCCCACAAATTTCCCCAGTTTACCATCGAAGATTTCCTTGAACTCTTTGATGAGGTTGTTGAGTTTGTCCTGGCGAATTTGGTGGATCCCTCCAATTGAGAGCCCTAAGGGCTTGAACCACTCCACTCCCCAAAGGTTCGGGCGGCTGTGCTCGATGATGGTGATGGGAAGGTTGCCATGGAACTTGTGATAGGTGATCTGGAGAGAGGTTCTTCCCAGGACTCCAAATGGATTTCCTCCAAAATCGACGAACCTTGATTGCAGGGGTTTCAGATCCTTCTTGCTGAAGCTGGGCTTTAAACGCTTCAGCTGATGTCAGTCCATGATGGAGTAGATCGATCCTGAATCTACCTCCATGGAGCATGGAGTCCCTTTGATGTGCACCATCACGTAGTATTTGGTGGCACTGTTGTCGTCGGTGTGAGCGATGGTAGTCTGGTGGACTGCTCTGTTCTTGGCGAACTCGTCATCTCTTCGTCTGGGTTGGTACGAGGACCGTCTAGATGATCTCTGGTAATCTTTGTGATTTTCGCGCAAATGGTGGCTAGATGGTTCTGGGGCTGGATCCTCGGCTCTGCAGGCTTCTGCGATGTGACCCCTCTTTTGGCAACGTCTGCAGGTCACATCTCTCCACCGGCATTTGGCCCTGGCATGGTCCCCTCTGCAGCTGGCGCAGTGCTCCCCCCGGTCACCATTTTGTGCAGTTTCCCACCTTGGGAGTCTGGACACCTTGTGGACGGCCATTTCCTCATCTGTTTCGGATCCAACAGTAGATTTGTCAGTGGAAGTTTGGGGAGCCCTCTGGATCTTGTGGACTGCTTTGGCTTTCATCATTGTGGCTGCTGCTTTCTCTGAAGTTTCCGCAGCCATGGCTTCCTCGATGACTTCCTTGAGCATTATCTTTTTCCGGCTCAGGAATTTCTTTTGAAGTGCCACGTCCTTCATGCCAAACACAATGTGGTCTCTGATGGCATTGTCCACATTGTCGAATTTACAATTGGCTGCGATTTGGCACAGGGCTGCCACAAAGTCTCTAATCGGCTCTCCGTCCCGCTAGTTCCTCTGTTGGAATGTGAAGTGGTTGGTGATTGGAGTTCCCATTGGGGCATAGTGCTCTTGTAGCACTTCTTGGAGATTGTCCCAAGACATTTCCTTGATGTCCCTCGGTGCCACGAGATCGATGGCCATCTCCAGGACTTCAGAGCCGCAGTGAGCCAGGAAAAGGGCTCTTTTGCAGTCATTGTTCAGGTCTTGGTAGTTGTTGCCCCTTAGGAACTGGCAAAACTGGACCATGTAGGATCTCCATTTTTCCTTTCCGGGGTTGAATGCAGCTAGTGAAACTAGCGGAGCTTGCGATGTCGCCATAACTTCGGTGGCTTCGGTTCTGTGACTTCAGCTCAGTGACTGCTCTTTTGTTGGTTGGCGCTGTGCCACGAGGTTCATCGCTGTAGTTCTTTGTGTTCTTCGTCACCAGTGTTAGATCAGGCGCAGGGAAAGAAGACGCGACCAGTGTTGGTCCATTCAACACTTTATTTCAGCTCCGAATAAAGATGAGCGGCTGTGCTGCTGGAGCTCTTTTATAGTGCTCCGGCAGGCTCAGCCATTCAGTGACAGCAGTTTATTTTTCCCGCCGGTGGATTAGCCAATCCCCGGTGGATGTCCTTATAAGGACATAACAGAAAGTATAATTATAGATGCACATGGTGAGATGCAGCAGTTGATGTCTATCAAACTTTACTGAATCACAATTTAATATATAAAGGAAAACAATTTGTGTAAGTGATCCCAGGTCATCCATGTAAAGGAGATAATCTGACAAATGTTTCTGATGTTTGATAGCTGTGGCCTGTTATTCAGTATTTTTAACAGAGGAATCAGTACAATGACAAACAGTAGTGGTGAAAGTGAATCTTTTTGAAATATTCCTTTCTTGATAATAACATCTCCCAGTCTTTCACTATTGACCTGCAACTGAGTCTTCCATTGTGCCACAAAGCTTCTGATGTTTCTAATTTCTACTGACACCTACTTTCTACTGACATCTGTTATCTCTAGGCATTTGATTATCCAATCAGAGTTGAATGCCTTTTGTAGTCAACCCATGCTACATTCAAATTTGCCTTCTTTCTCTTGCTGTTTTCTAGAATCGTCTTGTCAATTAGAAGTTGATCTTTTGTTCTTCTGTGATGTTTGGGCATTTTCTTTTCTGCTCAGGTGGAAAGAACTTGTTTTCAAGCAGATGCTGTTGGACTGTATCAACTACCACACCAGTTAGCAATTTGAAAGTTGTTGATAAGCAGGTAATTGGCCTTTAGCTGCCTGGTGCTTTCCATTTTGCTGGATCTTTCATTATCAGGTAGGTTTTGCCAGATGTTAGCCACTCTTTAATTTCACCTCCTTGCAGTATGTTGTTAAACTGCTTGGCAACTAATGAGTATAGACCAATCAGACCTTTCAACCAGAAACCATGCAGTTCATCTTCACCTGGTGCTGACCAGTTCTAGATTTTCCTTACTCTTTTCTCTACCATTTCTGCTGTTATTATTAGTTCTTTCATTTCAACTTCTTCTTTATTCTTATCTACCTTCTTTAACTAAGCTGCATCCTTTTTTTATTTCTTTGGGTTATCCCATATCTGTGCCCAGAACTGTACTGTTTCTTCCTTGTCAGAGACTGACTGATTGTACTGCAGTTTCCCCATGGGTAGATTGATAGAAACTTTTTTGATATGATTGAAATTGGAGTTTCTGCCTATAATTTGCAATTTAAGTTTCTTAGTTGCTGCTTTATTATTTCCAGTGCTTCCTTGATCTTCCTTGTTTCTAATTGGTATTTCTTGATTAAGTATTCTTTGGCCCTCTTGTTCTTCAGCTTTTCTTTCATCTGTTCTGACTTGCTTGCATCTAATCTCAGTTTGCTGATTTTATTTTCAGACAGAGAAAGGAGGAAATGAGTAACACTACTGTACATACATGTTTAAGTGATGCAAAGAACACTGTGCCAAAATAAATAAGAGAGTTTACAGTGAAGAAAAACAATGTTTTATGTAATTTGGGTCCCAGGAGTTCTTTTTGTTAATTCTAATTTCTAGCTTTATTAACATTTAGTAGAATTTTATTTATATTTGTTATTTGTCCAACCTTTTATAAAATCTAATTTTCATATAGCATGTGCATTAGAACATACACACACATACCTCTTTTTTTGGAACCTTCTGTCATCCTGTCATGTTTGTCTTAAGTATTGAGACTAGAATGGTCGGTTTACAGAATTCATTCTGTCTGCCCTGGAAGGGATCCTTAATGTTTCAACCTTAATCTTGTATGTTTACTGAGTAGGCAAAAGCCATATTGATTTAACACTCAAACTCACTCTATCTCTTAGCTGCTTTCTGACAAAAGCTTAAATCAGAACTGTCAGACTATGTTTATTTACTGAGTACTAGAAGAGATGATTCTTTGTTTCTGGAGGGAATCTATTTCCAGAAAAAAGAATAAAGTAAAAAATAATGTTAGATGGGTTTTAGACCCGTAACTACTGTATTTCTTTAAAGATTCTGATAAAGCTGCCAGGTCTTGCATTCAAATAGCTAACATTAAGGAGCAGATTGTTCTAAAGAGTGATATAAATTCTACTTTCTACCAAATGATATAATGGAAAACAGATGCTCTTTTTCAGATGCTTTTTGTCTTAAGCAGGCTCCTTTGTCATTTTGGAATATAGGATAAATAATTATTTAAGATAACATAAACTCAAATGAAAATGCTATTCTGAGAGTTCCAGGTGTTACCATCACTCTTGTCACCAGGTAGCATTCAAGGGGGAAGGGGATGTGCATATCAGTGGTGGGTTTTAAAATTATTTACTACCGGTTCTGTGGGTGTGGCTTGGTGGGTGTGACATGGCTTGGTGGGCGTGGTTTGGTGGGCATGGCAGGGGAAGGATACTGTAAAATCTCCATTCCCTCCCCAATCCAGGGGAGGGTTACTGCAAAATCCCCATTTCCTCCCAATCAGCTGGGACTTGGGAGGCAGAGAATAGATGGGGGTGGGGCCAGTCAGAAATGTTATTACCGGTTCTCCAAACTACTCAAAATTTCCACTACCAGTTCTCCAGAACTGGTCAGAACCTGCTGAAACCCACCTCTGGTGCATATGTTTGTTGAGCAGACACTCCCTAATAGTTTTGAGGAATTGGGTAAAGAGTCTATCTATCTATCTATATCTATCTATCTATTATCCATCCGTCCATCCGTCCATCCGTCCATCCGTCCATCCGTCCATCC
>WNWU01013639.1:1416955-1494410 GCA_012654045.1 Ptyas mucosa | reverse complement strand
TCCATCCGTCCATCCGTCCATCCGTCCATCCGTCCATCCGTCCATCCGTCCATCCGTCCATCCGTCCATCCGTCCATCCGTCCATCCGTCCATCCGTCCATCCGTCTATCTATCTATCTATCTATCTATCTATCTATCTATCTATCTATCTATCCCACCCATCTATTCTGTCTGTCTGTCTCTCCTATCTATTATCCTTATTGATTCTATAGTCTTTGTTTCCAGATATTGCCCAACCCTTGAGTTTCCACCAAGGTAATAGTAAAAAAAGCCTATACTGTGAGACTGTTTTTGAATGATAGCAGAACAAGAAAAAAATACTATTTTAACATTACTACAGATAAGGATCAGCTGCATACAAGAGGAAAACAATGTTGTGGACATATAGGATAAAAAAGATGTTGTTTCACCATGGTCAAATGTAAATGAAGAAAGGACTTTGATTGTGACCATGTCTGTGAAACATTCTTCTCAGGAAAGCAAGCCCACAAAGAACCATCCTTAAATTCCTCTCATCTAATTGCAATGTGGTGGAACTGATTATTATTATTATTTTGCTTCTTTGCTTCTTTAATTTTTTAAATTTAATTCTTGTATCACATTATTATTTGTACTTATAAAGGTATTTTAATTTTGGGGGCAGGTGACTAGGTAAGAAATGATTATGTCTTTTTAAAAAGTCTTCTCCCCAGTTTTGGCATCTTAAGCTTTTTGCATTAATTTCAACATGATCAAGCACATGGTACCAAAACCTACTCTTAAATTTCAGGACATTTGCAACAGTTATTCACTGTACAAAGATAATGCTGCAATTGTTGATTGTGTTAAGTCTGCTTGCAACACACAAGAGGAGATTCTTGTACATTTCTAAGAACTGTTTTCAGTTTAGATGGGGAGAATTGGATATATATTTGGAGATAAGAGAGTACTATATATTATTGACGTAAGAAATAAAAACTGAAGACACAATACAGAATGGGTTGGATTTTTCAAAAATGTATCTGGCATAGAAGAAACAGCAGTGAATAGAAAATTATACAAATTGTATCTTGGAACACCTTTTTATGTATTATCTTCACTTTCATAGTATTAAAGCAATCCATGGTGACATCATTGCTTCCTTTTGACAGTTCCTATCACATACAAATGGCAGTTTTCTGAAATGAAAAGTACATAAAAGCATGTGAGTGCAGATAGGAACGCTCTGTTCTTCAACTGGCAATGCATAGTATTTATAATTCATAATTAATGGATTTAATTAAGGAGAAGCTACTTTTTATGGAAAGAAGCTATTCCTCAAATCTCTGGAAGCATCAACATCCTTCATTATTTTTAGAAGCTTGGAATTAATTCCATATAATTAATATCTAAATCTATATCTAATTTCTCTCTCTCTCTCTTTCTCTCTCCCTCCCTCTCCCTCTCTCCCTCCCTCCCTCCCTCCCTCCCTCCCTCCCTATTTCCCTACCTACCTACCTAACCTATAATTCAATACTTAATTCACACACACACACATATAATTTCAGACTCCCTTCACTTTTGTCAATTTTGTTATGCTGTACCCTGATTCTATAGTTGTTGAAATTCATTTTTTTCTCATTAATCTACACTCAGTACCCCATAATGACAAAGTGAAAACAGAATTTACAGAATTCTGAATTTCTGTTTACAGAAATGTCTGTAAATTTATTAAAAAGAAAAATAAACCTGAAATATTATACACACACACACACACACACACACACACACACACACACTCCACTCATCTCCCTATTCCCATTTCACCCCGACAATTTGCAACTGTTAGTTATAGACCACTCAGATTTAAGTTAGTTTGCTGCTTCCAATTTTATTCTCTTACTAAGCCAACGTAGAGAACTCTAATACTATGTGAACATATGTTTGTGGTTAGGAAAGGGTAGAAGAGTGTTCATTCAAGGGGATTTGAAGCCAAAATCACTGCAAGTCTAAATATTCCAAGTCGCTGAGACATTGTGCCAAGAAACATGATGGGCTAGTAATGGGACTCCCATATGTGCAGTGCTGTTTGATAGGCCACCTTGTGCCACATTATCTCTGTAATAGAAAATACTTTTCACAAACTTACACTAATAGCTTCAAGATAATGTTTTAGAAACTTTTGATAAATTATTGTCCTATTACTAGCGAAAAAAATGAAGTAGTTATTGTCCATATGTTGTTATCACACTTCTAAACTTTCTGAGAGATGTAATTCAACAAAATCCAGACAGCCCAGTTTTCTCCACCTTGTTTTGTCCAATTTGGGCTTTCCATTTACACCACACTTATTGAATCTATATAAAATTGAATAACCTGCAACACCTTGAAACTGCACTATAAAATTTCTTCACAAGTCTGTATTGTGACTTTTTTCAGTTAGCCCAATATTTTGGAATGCCCCCCCCCCTCCAATTTCTATTTTAGCAGCTTGTTTCATGATCCTCCACCTTATCCAGAGATCTCTCTGCTAAATCTGATCGGGGTGATATCTCTATCACCTCTGGAGGTTCTGTATTTCTTTATAGCTACCCTTCCCAACTCGTGTCCCAGAATACTGTAAAAACATCCTTGCTTGGTCAGCCCATAAAACACCTTGTACAGTCATGGGGAGGCAACATATGAGCCTTTCTTATCATTTCCATTCCCCCTTCTTAAACTCAACCTTCAACATTTGAACCACATCCCTTTAAATCAGGCCAGACTCAGCTTTTCAGTTTCTTGTTTCTATTTTTTACTTAAATCTCAAGAAACATTTATAGGATGGAACATCAAGAATTTGGTAAAGCTCCATAATTTAAGGAAATAGAAAGGAAAAGGTGAAGGAATGGGAAAAGAAGAGTAGGACATGAGGAAATGATGTTAAGATATAGCTAAACTTTAACGTTCTTAGCACTCGGCATTCTGGTGTTGTTCTCACCATTTGTTGGATTTCATTGATCTCTCAGAATCAGTCAGATGGAGAAGAGGCTGCTTTATCCCAGGTGGGCCCCTTACTAGCTATTTCTCAATTTTTAACTAAAATGTCCTATTCAAACCCATTTTCCTCCTTAATACTCTACCTTTCTTTTCCAAATATGAAATTGCCTTCTCTCTTCTTTCAAAACATTGTACTTACTTATTTTGCAAAAATGTAGTTTATATGCCCCATCCATTATATTTGCCTCCCCCCCCCCAAGCCTTTTATGGACTTTACACGAAGACCTAATTCTAGATGCTGAATTTAATGTTAAAAATGGTATGGCAATATTGCTGGGAGGATAGTTTTTATTTATTTATTAAAATTTGTCAAACAAAAATGAGAACAAGAATAAAAGGGAAAAAAAAACAATGACAGGGACGATAGGCACATTAGTGCACTTATGCACTAATAGTATTAAGACTTTTATCTTCTTAAAAAAATGTGGTATTAGCATTCCTATAACATCCAGTTTTCACAATATGCAATCCCCCCCTCCATATGTTAGGTACTGATTTTCCTAATTTTATCTTTTATTTTCCAACAAGAAACGTTTAGGTGAAACTGTGCTGCTATCATTTAATGTTTCAGCAGTAAATTTCATTTCATAATCTTGAGGCAGGGGTGAAATCTACCTACCTTCCTTACCGGGTCGGAAGCACTCGCGTGCACACATCACAGGCGCACGCAGACCTTCTGAGCATGCGCAAAACCTTCTGCGTATGCGCAGAAGGTAAAAAACACATTACTTCCTGGTTACAACCAGGAAGTAATGACAGCCGGCTGGGTGGGTAGAGCTACACTCCACCGACGCTACCGGATCGCCGAACCACTGGCCAAATTCGCTACCAGATCGGGCGATCTGGTCTGATCCAGGAGCATTTCACCCCTGTCTTGAGGTCATAAAAGGACATTAGAATATTCATGTTGTTTCTATCCTTTATTATGGGTTGCCCACCTCTGCATTGTACCAATATATGTTAAACCTAGATAAAATTCTGTTGCAAATCACACACTTTTTGTAATTTCTTTCTCAGATTGCAAGTTCATAGTCTATCTCCAATAATGGTAATAATTTTGCAGCTTGTTAGTCATACACCATCAGCTCTGTAAGGTAGAGCAGACTAAGAAAGTAATGCCGTATAGGTTTGGAACTACTGTTATACTAATATAATTTTGCAGGTCTGAATGTGTTTCCATCCTTCTTCACTTTGTCTTCATGTGAATTAGAGAAAGTCCATCTGAGATATTTATTCAAGTTAGTTTCTTGGAATGAGCATAATCCCCATTTATCTGACTGCAGTGGTTCTTCTTCCTGTTCTTCTAGACCATCCATTCCCTATGCCTTCTTCATATATCCTGGTAATGGTAGTTAAACCATAAGTTTTTATTATCTGCTGGGACTCCAGTTCATTATGAATTTAGTTGGAAAGAGATTTTGTCCATTAAAAGGGCATGTGAATATATGGAAGATTTGCAACACTGAAATTATGCCCCCTCTTACCATAATAATTGAATCTATCTAATTCTACTGAACTGTATAATGTTTGTCATCCTTCTCACCTAATATAGCTGGGCAAGTAAAAATGCAAACATGTTAGCCAAAATCATGCAATAAAAAACTCAGCCTTTTCATGTGGCCCATACAAAAAAGGGGCAGTGTTTTGTATCTTGATTTGGGGAGAGGGGGGAATATACACAGATATAGCTCTGTAGTAACTTTTGATTGCTAGAAAGCAGCCAAAGACAATAATTGATTGTCCCAAAGGTACTTTTGCAAGAGGCATACTAATTGATTAACTGCTTGGAATATTCTGGGAGAGAGAACCCAATTCTTTTTTTCTGTTCAATTGGTGACTGTAAAAGATAACAGTTTGCAGAGTGGGCCTTCAAGCAAAGGTAATGCAGATGATGATGATGATGATGATGATGATGATCTCTTTTATTCATTAAACATGAAACTCAGTCAACTGAACATTTAAAAATGTGCCACAAATATGATTGACTGGTGCTAATGGTTGATATGGGTTGCTGCCAGCATCCTAGGTATCAATCAAGTATTTTCTTAAAATATATGATGTTCCGAGTAGCGCAGTCTTATGCAATTCCGCTGGTATTATTGCCGGAAGTTGCAATTTCTTGATGTGTTTTGTAATTACTACTACTACTATTACTACTATTACTACTACTACTACTACTACTACTACTACTATTGAAGCAACACTTGATTGCAGTTGGGTGAATTTGAAGTGCGAACATTAATGTTGTTTCTTTGTTTATATTTGGAAACTGAGGATATGAGTATGATAAAAATAATTAATATTCCATCATCATCATTGTTATTGCTACCATCATCATTATCATCTATGTCAACCACAAACATAAAACCCCAAAATTTTACAAATATCTAATAATTATAGCAAAGACCCAGTTTGGTGTAGTAATAAAGGTGCTGGACTAGAAATGGGAAGATCATTTGTTCTACTTCTCTAAATCATTTGTTCTACTGTTCTAAAAGCCAGGTGGGGGACTTTGGGGCAGTCGCTCTCTTAATTAAATCCACCTTACAGGGTTGTTTGGTGGGCAAAATAAGGAGGAAGCTCTAAGTATGCTGCCTGGAATTGTAAAAAATAAAGGTGAGACATAAATAAAAAATGAACTGAATCAGAACTTAGGTGATTGAACCCACTGAATCAAAAGGAGAAAGTTATGGACACTTTTGGCTTCATTGATATTAATGGGTTTTTAATGTAGCTGATATAGATACTGTTTATTTCTACAATTTATATCCAGATTTCCTTTTAACCTGTGAGTTTGCTACTTTACAAATAATGTGAAAATGTATCTTAAGTAAAAATTGCCATCTCCATGGAGTGAGCAGGAATTGTTATTCCTATTTTATGCGCTTTGAAATAACATAAAAATGCTGTAAAATTGAAGCATTATTTGTTAGAAGATGCCCAGTTGTTTATTTTTTGATAGAAAGCATTGTTATAGGCTTTAGGTTTTCAGTAAAAAAACAACAACAGCAAATTGAGAAAGGAAAGCTGAAACCATTTTGTCTGTGATATGTAAGAAATAACAAGAACTATGATAACCCAGAAAGTGACTTTTCTCCTTCTGCCTCTCTCTCTCTCTCAGCTTGCTTTACCTGCTTCACTGAGTCATTGATTAGCAGGTTCATGGCCTAGCCATGAAGTCTGTGAGAGATTCATTAGAATACCTTCTGTTAGTGGAGTATTAAAAGCCAAAATGCATTATTATCTGCTTAATGATTCTTCCCCTTGGCAGTCAGGGATCAACTGGAATCCAATGACAGAAGCCTTAATGGAGAGTATTGGGGAAGGGGGGGGTGTAATGTAAGAAAATGTAATTGATTCCATGCTAGAGATAAAACAAGCTATTTTGCTTTCATTGCCTCCTGCCATATTGTCATGAGAGAGGGTGGTATTGAAGATCTTGCTTGCTCTATCATTAAAAGAAGAGGGCAATATGTAATTACTTTTTAGAGGGCTTGCAAGAAACTTATTGCTTCTTGTAAATGGCTTGCTACCTTTAGATAAAGAATCTTCCATCTATTCAAAGAAAAGCTTCTATATTTTAATTATAGCCATCCTTGAATTATTCAACAAATATGCACTATAGTCATTACTGGTACCAGCAGTTGTTGCTCTTGTAATTAATGAAATTTGATGAAAGCAAACAATATCTACTTATTATAAGACCAAAATAATTTCCCCTTGACATCTTGCCTATATATTGTATCCCTTATATCTGGGGCTGGACGTTTTAAAATGTAAGGCTTCAATATTTAAACACCTTGTGTCTTCATCTGATCCTTCAATTTTCCTGCTTTAAACTTTGGCTTGTTAAGTGGTTGTGTTACTAAGAAACAGGTTTCAGAAGCCATCATCACCATCTCTTAAAAACTGGAATTGAACATTTTTTTTCCTTTCAAGAGCCAAAAGGCTTTTCCAGAGGAACTTAGTTTCATTTATGTTAAAGTAGTTTTGTCATGTCTGCATTTTCACAAAATACAAAGTGCAAATAAACATTTGGAGTCTATAGCTGTATCAAAACTCTTGCTGAGCCAATGGCATTTCCAGAGTTCACTGCCTTGAGTTCAACCTTTTTTCTTTTTTTTTACAATGCACTTCAGTGGGCTGCCTTATAGCAAAACTCCCACATACTTTGTAGTAAATACTGTGAAGGACGTTGGCATCAATTGTCCCTGTAATTGTTTGTGTGTGCCTCTGCAAGTGTGTGACTGTGTGTGTATGTATTTCGTCTTCAGGTACACCCAGTGAAATGAATATAACAAATCAAGAACAAATGAGAAAGAATACGCTTCCTGCTTCAACATGAAAATTGACAGAATAATTAAAATTCAATTAATTGAAGATACAGCAGCAGAAACTGATCTGAATTACAATGCTGTTTTCTTCATTTTTCATGTGAAAGTAATATCTAAGAAGTTCTATTCTAACAGGTCTTGACTGAGTTTTAGTTAAACAGAAATCTTCCAAATCAGTAGAGACACTATGGTGAGATGTCTGGGAGACTAAACATGCAATAACTTATATCACATGATAGCCAAGACCGTCTGTTTCCCTTGTTAGAACAGGATGGTTGTGTCTTTTAAACTGGGCACTAGATTAAGGTGACTAGATGTCCCACTTTTGGCGGGACAGTCCCGATTTTAAACAATTTGTCCCGCGTCCCGCGGCATTTTAAAAAAAGTCCCGCTTTACCAATGTTAAAATCTGGTCACCTTATTCTAGCCCCGTCACTCTTTGCTTCGCTGACTGGGGAAGAGGGAAGGGATGGGCAACAGTGGCCCTGGGGGCTGCTAGGGCTTTGCATATTCTCTCCAGTCTTTGTTGAGCAGGGAGAGCACACAGCAGAGCGCAGGGCCCGCGCTCAAAAGAGCCTCAACCTCCTAGCGGGCTCTGCTTCCACTTAACCACGTGCCCCTCCACTGACTGTCTCGCCGGGAGAACTGGGGAGTCAGAGGCACTGCTGGCTTTTTGCCATAGACTGAGCTCAAACTACAGCTCCCGGCATCCCCTTCTGAGCCAGGAAAACAAAGGCTGAGTGTCAGCGGGATGCTCCTGCTTCAGCAAAGCTTTGGATGCTCTTTGGGAGAGCCACTTCGAAGCCCTGAGCGCTGAGCGGTTGCCCCTCCTTTCCTAGAAAGGGAGCCTCGCTCGGCCACAGCAGCCCCGGGTGCCCTGGCGAAGATCTTGGGTGAGAAGAGTGGGCAAGGAAGGGAGCGGGACTGTGACTGACTCCATTGATCTGCTGGGCTCCTGCTCTTTCTTGGGCAAAGGCAGGAAAGAGAAGTGGCCGCTTCTCCTGGGAGACGCGTTGGCTGCTTCATCCTACTCGGCGAGGGGCAAGCCGGATTGGTGACATTTGATTTTCACTGTGTAGATGCAAATGTGAACTCTTACTAGTGGTTGGACTCAAAATGGGTCTTCCTGTGTGATTTCATCTCCATAAGCTCTTTGGTAAACCAAGGAGCAGTATTGGATCTGTGAGAAGAGACAGATCACTCCAGTGTAATTTGGTCAAACTCCTCAGCTTCCCCTTTATTTTAATGAGTAATCAGTCTCAACTGCCCTCAGATTCTTGGAAAACTGTGCAGGTGCCTTCTGAAACTTCATTGGATCCAGTAGGCACCATGGGTTGACTGATCTGATAGATTACCCCTGTGAAGAGATATCTGGATGAGATATCACCTTTTTGGAGAATTTCCCTTCTAGATTTTTATTTGTTTCTTCAATTTCAAGGTACCTGACTCAAAATGTCAGCTTACAATTTTAAAAAGAGTCCATTTTTTAAAAAAATGAATATGGACACAGCCATTTAAAAAAGCAATCTCTATGAGTCCAGGAGAGGTGGCACTGATCTTATTTGGGGCCAGAGACTCACTTCTGTGGTAATAGGACGTGAATGCCTAGATATTATACCAGGGCGTCCCAAACTTGGATTGGATAAAAGTGGCTTTTCTTGGATAATGACAAATAAGCCCAATCACAACCGGGATATTTAGAGAAAACAATATTTTTCTACACTGAAAAAGAACAAAGTGATACTGACATTGGGTTAATTGCATAGAATCTATGATGTTCTTACTTTTCACATATTTTAAATAATAAAAGGACTTGTTATTATGTATGATTGAAAGAATAAGTAGAATGGGTGACTAAAAATGTATGTTTGAGACAGGGGAATTTGGAGAGAAAATTATTAGACTCCAGTAACTGAGGAGTGTATAAAATATATGTAGGTGCTGATTCAACCAAGCTGAAGCCTTTTTAGCAGAAGCTATTAATATATTCTTAGTTTCATTCTGACTGGGGAGCACCTGCCTTAATTTCTAGCACTAAAGAGTTGGGTTATAACTGTAGGAGTTGAGAAATAACAGTTTGAACTTTTAAATGTTTACACCCAGAAGTGTCATGTTGTTAGTTCAACTCACTTCCTACTAGAAGTACACATGATGTAGAAGTAGAAGAGTTTTATAATGGCTGAATTGCAGAACTTTGGAAGTCTGTTTATGTCTTCTGAGCGTATCTATGGATGTTTTTTTGCATTTTTTTCTGCAACCTCTTAAGATTGTAGAAAAAAATGTTTTTAAAAGTAAAAAAAAAAGTTGGCCACGCCTACCCAGTCACATTACCCCACAAGCCACGCCCACAAAATAAGCCATGCCCACCCCCCACCCCCCGGTCAGTGGTGTCCCTCTTTACCAATGTTAAAATCTGGTCACCTTACACTAGATTCATCAGGGTCAGAAAAACCTTTGCAGTTTGTATCATTGGTGCAATGGCCAATTTTCTTAAGTTTTGCAGTGGGAAACTTCCCAGTGTTACTAATTGCAGAGGATAGGTTGTTTTTCTGTAATTCTCTACAGAATATTTGCTTCTTGGAATTGGGAAGTAACAGCATTTGTGTGTGTGTGTGTATTGTCAAATGAAGTAGGTGAAGTAGGTGTGTGTGTCTATATTGTCAAATGAAGTAGGTTAGAAGCCTGAAAAATAGACTTGGCATCGATGACCTGCATTGCACATGATAAGCTGTTGTGTCATATGGAGGTCCAGTGATCTATATCAATTCAATACCTTTATCTATGGAACTCTTTTTCTGCACATCAGAGCACATCAAAGACTTCTGCCTGAACAAAGAATTTTGTGTTGAAATGAGGGTTTACCTATGTGGCCATTATCCAGCAATATGCTTAGAAGGCTTATACTTTGCGGTTTTGCTTTAAAGGAGTGCTCCAGCTTTCAGGGGATCCTGGGATTCTAAAAAAAATGCAAACAACTATTTTGCCTTCTCAAAATTCTGTTTTGCTATTCCATAATAGTCAAATCTCAGCCTCTTGTGATAGCACTTATTTAAGCTACCGTATATACTCGAGTATAAGCTGATGCGAATATAAGCCGAGGCCCCTAATTTTACCACAAAAAACTGGGAAAACTTATTGACTCGAGTATAAGCCAGGGGTGGGAAATGCAGCGGCTACTGGTAAATTTCAAAATAAAAAAAGACTGGTCAAAAGTGCAAGGACCTGTCAGAAATCACCTTTTTCAGCCCTCTGGGGAGTCCTTTTGTGCATATGGACTACTCAGAGGGCTGAAAAAGTAATTTTTGACTGGTCCTCGCACTTGTGACCAGTCCTCGAACTTACGACTGTCCTCACATTTTACGTTTTTGCCCTATCTTATCACCATTTCTCTGTCCCCCTCTCTTTCTCATTCTTTCTCTCTCCCTCTCTTTCTCTCTGTCTCTACCCCACTTTCTCTCTCATTCTCTTTCCCCCCCCTTTCTCAAAGAGAGAGGTGGTAGGTTTGAGGAGAAAGATTGCTGTACAATAAAAAAAATGAAAGGGAAGAAAACCAACCCCAAACAAATATAAAGATATTAAGATAAAGAATGAATTGTTAAACTTTAAAGAATAAAAGAGAATAAATATGAATAAATAGCAATAATTAGAAACACACATACAAACATACAATGTATTTTCTTTGAACAGAGTAT
Source organism: Ptyas mucosa (assembly GCA_012654045.1). Taxonomy (NCBI): domain Eukaryota; kingdom Metazoa; phylum Chordata; class Lepidosauria; order Squamata; family Colubridae; genus Ptyas; species Ptyas mucosa. The sequence continues at coordinate 1,483,387 of WNWU01013639.1, read as the reverse complement.
TTGGCTGGTTCACAAATTTAAACAGTGGTTAGTCATTTCACTTAAATTTACAATTTCTATATTTCCTTTTTGCCATATTTATTCCTCATCTATTTTTTAAAAAAATCAATATTACCCTTCATCCTCATCTCTAATCTCAATCAAATTCAATTTTTCACTTCTATTCTATATTATACCCCTTCCCATTGTCATCTATTTTTATATCCATCCTCACATTGGTTAATTATGTAATATTACAGTTGTTCAATACAAATTCAACATTTTAATATAAATCAATTAGTTATATAACTATCTTTTTTGTATATTAATCAATATGAACATGAATATTCCAATTATTTCCATGCAATCCAATTTCTTATAAATCAATTACCGGTAATTATATTTACCAATAATAATAAACCAAATAATTTCCCCCATATATTCCTCCAAACCACAACTTAACCATTTCTGCTTTCAACACAATATACAATTAATAGTATCTCAATTATTACAATTCTCTAGTTAAATAGAGCTTTTTTTTCTTTTGTGTTTTAAAATCTTGAACTCTCCTCTTTTGCCATTTGCCATAAATTTCCCATTGTTTACACCTACCTTTTTTGATGAGGAAAAAGAAAAGAAATCTGCCTTTCCAACGTTGCAAGCAAACAGCAAAGCCAACAACCTGCTTTAGTTTTGGTTTCGTTTTCAGCTTGAATTCCAGAAGGAGAAAAAAAAATGTGCTCCAGCAGCACTCTTTGCAGCTAGCAAAGAGACCCTGCCCAAAACAGCTGAGAGTAAATCAGATGAGAGTCGGGAAGCTGTTCAAATCAACTTATGATAATTAACCTATACTGAAGCTGAAAGGGGCTGTTTTTTCTATTTTTGCAGACAGGGGTCTACTCATTTGTTTTCTTTTAAAAAGGCATTTTTTTTCGTGACTCGAATATAAGCCGGGGGGGGCTTTTTCAGCCTAAAAAACGTGCTGAAAAACTCGGCTTATATTCGAGTATATACGGTATTCAAAATAAGCTCTCAAAATTCCAGTTATTTTTACTGTCATAAAACACCACCACCACTAAGTCTTATTCAGCCTTTAATCAGTATACTGTACTGACAGTACTAGTACTGAGGTAAGATTCTGTTATTTGACTGATTAGTTTCTATGTAGGATAAAGATTTGATCAGGATTTTTATTCTGATCCTAGACTCTTTCAGGACAAAGTATTGGAGTCAGATAGAACTCAGAACATACCTGATGTTGGGACTACACTTCTCAGAATTCAAAGAAGAATGGTTGGGCTTTAAGAAATTGAATGTAGGAAATTAAGGATTTTTAAATTATGGATTTGAAAATATAGGAAAGCAGCCTGTAGTTCTCTTGCAACTTTTTTTGTTTAGTATAAAAAATGATTTATTAGAAATATTGTACATGCAGAAGCACACAAACATAGACACACACCTTGCTTTTATCAATTTCTCATTGCCAACTGGTTGCAGTCTTGAACTTTTCTAATAACACACTATCCCACCACCATTCCCACCTTTGTGTTTGAAGTTCTCTCTTGAAAGGCTATCCACATTTTCCACCTGCTTGAAAATTGCTGTTCTCTGCATACCTTGTGACCTTTTACTTACAGAACATTGTGTTCACAGGATTACTCCAGGTTGGAAGATGAGAAGAAAGCATTTGGGCAGCAAAACACCTTTGCTTAAATGTGTCTCTTCTTGATGAACAAAAATGACATGGAGTCATGGAAGAAAAGAAAATGTAATCATGCCCTGAAGCACAGTTGTCTTCAAAGGGGCAATGATGCACATATTGTATAGACTGAAAAAAAGAGAAAAGGGAATGATATTGCTATAAACTTTCCCATTGATTTTAAGTGGGAGGTGAAAGTGCTTTTGATTACACTTCTGAAAATACTAATTGTGAAACAGAAAAGCAATATCTATAAGAAACAAATACACTGGATCCAAGAGTGGGTGAAGCAGTGCCATGGTCCTTCCCTTCCAAAAGATAGAGACATATATTGTTCAGTAGGTTTTTTTCTTCTCGCATGAAAAACCTCGGGGACAAAATTAATAACATAACATGATTGCACCTTACATACTGAGTGTACTGGAACAAAAAAAAGCAGCTTTGAGAGTAGTATGGAGGGATGTATGGCGGAGTGTCTTTAACTTTGTTTTTGTTTTTGTTACTACTGTCCTATTGAAATCATCTATTGAAGGGGTTCCTGTTTGTCCCTTCCCACCAAGGGCCAACTGCAATAATAAGAGACCACAATCTCTACAACAATACAATTGGGACAAAAAAACCTCACCCTTTGTTTTTCACTTCAGATCAATTTTTTAATGTGACTTCTATAATTAAAAAGAGCCTTGGATAGTACAGTGGTCTAAAGCCCTGTTATTAACATCAGCTGCCTGCAATTATTGCAGGTTCGAATCTCACCAAGGCTCAAGGTTGACTCAGCCTTCCATCCTTTCTAAGGTAGGTAAATTGAGGACCCAGTTTGGGGGGGGCAATAAGCTGACTTTGTATAAATATACAAAAGTATGAAGGCTATTGCTTAGCACATTGTAAGCCGCCCTGAGTCTCCGGAGAAGGGTGGCATATAAATCAAATTAAAAAAAAAAAAAGAACAAGCATTCCAGCCCCTGGGTAATACCAAAATTATGGAATAAGAAATCATAAATGTTCTGGAAGAGGTCAGTGATGAACCACTTCTATTTTGTTGTCAATATAACTGCATGATTGTCTTTGTAGTCATAGAGAGTAATGGATTCTACTCTTTTTAACTATATTGGGGAGGGAGGAGGAGAATGAAAAGAAAAAGTCCTTTTTTGTTGTTTTTTCTATCAGAGATAAGGAGTATCTCTGCCTGCAGTCATAAACAGGCTATAAACTTCTACCCTTGATTAAATCCAGACAGAAATTCAGAGAGTAAATCCAGCTCTAATCAAATAAGACTGACATTTAGTTAATAGACTAAATGGAATAACAGATATAAAATAATACCTTGCTACTACTGGGAAATAGTAATACCTGGAACATTCAGACCATGATGCATTAACCATTGCATTTGACTGTATGCCTGGACCGTAAGCTAACCAGGTCTTTTCAAAGTACAATCTCTGCAGAGGGCACTGAATCCAACATCTTCGTACTGGAGAAAAATCTTGGCCTGTCCACCAAAATATGACAATATGCCCATTTCCATTGTGCCAGCTTCCTCTTTCTTCCAAAGAAATCCTGAATATTTAAAAATAAATTAGCACAAGGTTTTGTGGAAACTGCAAAGAAAAATCTAGATAGATATAGATAGATAGATAGATAGATAGATAGATAGATAGATAGATAGATAGATGATAAAATAAGTTTTGAAGCTTGACATACATATAAGAAACTGACACCTTGATGGTTCTTATAATCCCTCTGATTATTCTCCCATCCTGCCCCCAACTGGTACAAAATTACTGACCCATGTTGCTATCTCTCTGGCAAGAGAAATTGCTAGGCATGGTAGTTCTTCTCCTGAGTATTGAAAGTATTCTGTTTCTAATCCTTTGCCATGTCAATAAAATTGAACCTGGTGCATTAACAAATGAATGCAGTTGATTTTGAAAATGCTTCAGGCCTTGCAACCAATGAATTGCAATTGGGTGTGCACCGGACAAGATAAAATAATTTTACAGACCAAAGCAAGTTGGAGTATTATGAAATTTGTACCAGGAAATAAGACAGGCAAATATCTTAAGCATACTCTGTCTCAGAACTCCAAATCTTTCTCTCTTTGTATGTGTATAAGATTGAGTAGAAAAAAAGAAATTCTACAGGTAAAGGTAAGAATGGAAGAAATGAAAAAGGAAAGGGGGAAATGCAGAAGGACTAACCCTAGAAACAGCAGATCTCCTACAGGCTCTTTGTCTATGGAAAAACAATTGTGTTTCACAGCTACATATGCAATAATATTAGCAAGATTTTGTAGCAGGACTGAAATTGATACGTAGCTGTCAACTTTGTGAGCTTTGTGAGCTTTGTGAGGTAGTTCAGATGAGAAGCACATCCAGGAGTACTAGCTTTATCTTAATTGTAAGAGTGCATTAACAGAACCTTCCAAGTACAGTTCTCCCCCCTCACCTTTAAGTCCATGGACCTAGGTAGGGCCCCTCCTGAGATGCCATTGATTCCTTCTGTGGGCTCATCTGCCTCCTGGCTGTTTCTCCTGCCTCCCAAGGTCATTTCCACATAACATAATAATCCAGTAATTGTTATGTGTACATGAGCACACTGACTTCATGTCATTTGAATGGGCAATTATCTCGGCTCTCTGTAGTTCTTTTCACTGTTCCTTCAGTTCTGGACTGAAGGAGCCCATCTATGACTGGATAGAAGAAACAGTCCTACTTAGTACAAAGATCCTTAGTACAGATCTAGCCAAATTTGAATAGAAACATGGCATTTCCAAGAGATTTTGAACCTCTTCAAGGTAACAATATACGGTAGTCCCTCAAAATGATTCAGACTTGATTTTAGATTTTTCCCCAAGCATTTTGGAATGAATAGAGGGCATCTGCAGAAAAATAGTTACTCAAGTCTTGCTATCTGATAGGATGTCCAATTACAAAAGTCATTTTCCTAAGTTATTCAAATATAATACATGCTGTGCTTCCCTACTCTTTTTCTGTTTTACTTCATCTAAGTAGAAATATTTAAAGAGAGTTTGATTAAATTAATGAGAAAAAAAAATCTGAATTTGAGCTTACCCTACTGATTGCAGTCAGACTCCCATGGGGCTAAGCAGTCATAGCTGAGGCTTGTCTGTATCCCAGACTTGGTTGAATCTTGCTGGGTGATGATGTAATGAAGAGGGTTGTGTTCTGAAAGGGTGTTGGGCAATTCCTATTATGGCTTAATGGCTTTGTCCTGGTTTGGATCTTGAGTGAGGGCTAATCCTATCATTTGGAGGTGAAGGCCTTTTGTTTTGTAGATAGGATGGCCCAGTATTTCTGGGGCTATTAACAAAGGTGAGGGCTGCTTCTCCCTTGCGCTGCTTAGAGAGTCCATTGAATGGATTGTCCTCATGTCATTGGCCAAAGACTTAAGATTTGCATAAACACGTCTCCCCTTCAGGCTTGTCTCCCGTTCATTAACTCAGTCCAGCCATCATGACTGATTTTTTTCTGAGCTCCTTCAATGGACTCTGTTATTTGGAACTTCTAGCTTAAATTCGTCTGATATTTGAACTGTTTCTCGCTGACTGTCTCCTTGCTGTTTCGGGATTGCTGGGAGACATTTGGTTTGCTGCCTGCTGCTCAGCTGAGCAGGGGCTTGCCACTGCTGCCGTCAGCCTCTCTCCCTGGCAATTGGAATCCCCTTGTCTTGCTGTGAGTGGGGCACACAAGGGAAGCTGTGCTGTTAGCTTCACGCCTGAGGAACCGGACAAGCCCTGTGTTGTTGGGGCTGGGGTGTTCCCTCTGATTGCTAGCGTGGCGGACAGGTGGGAAGGAGAAGCCCTGTGTTGTTTTGGCTAGGCTGCCCTTGTTCTTTTTTCGCTGCCGCTGTCGTGAAGCTGAGATTTGGCCAATTTCCATCCCAGTGGCCATTTTGTTTGGGCGCGAAATGGTGCCTTTTAGGGTGCCAAGAGCCCTGTCAGTGCCGTTTGTTAACTGCCAGCCATCCACTTATTACGCGCCTGGCATTTCTGGAGCTGTGTTGTCGGTTCCCAGCCTTTACAGCATTCACTTGTGATTGAAGGGGGCCATTTTGTCAGCGCTCCCCGTTTCACTACAGCTGCTGGGGTTGGTGTCTGAGGGCATGGGTTGCCAGTCCCATGCCACTTCTGTGCCCCTTGGGGTGTGCCTGAGATACCCATTGTCTCTGTTTTTGCCAGAGCTGGTGGCATAGCGGAGCTGTGTTGTCAGCTTTCTGTCACCCTCACCAGCTTGCCTCATTCCTTAAGGAACTGTTCTGTCAGCTCCTGCATTTGTCAAGGCAATTACTTACCACTGGCATTATGGCAGATTGCAGCTGCTCTCCATCTCATGGCTCCAGATCTCCTTCCATGGAAAGCAGAAAGAGCAAATCAAAGTCTAAATCCTGTTCTACCACGAGTAAAACTGATACCACTGCAACATCCTCTGCAGCAGCCAATAAGGATGCTGACCATAGACACTGCGGTTTAAATAAGCAATTTGACAAGGTGCAAAAGAAGGCGGCTACATCTTCTACCACGAGTGCATTGGACACCAGGGAATGCACCATTTCACCTGGGGTTCAGGGCCTTTCTCCCCAGAGATGTCAGGATCCTGTCACTTGGTCTCCATCTTCACCTGCGGATGAGCAGGTCAACCACGCGGTGATACGAGAGGTATTCACTCAAGGATCTGGTTCCATCTCAGATCCACCCATGCCCTCACGGTCACATAAGCCATCAGCATCCTTCACTCCCACTTTGGCAGGGCTCTGCCCAGTGGAAAATCTCCCCTCAATGATGCCACAGGAAATGTGTGACTTTATCATGCAGGCCGTGTCAAGGAGTATTGATTTGGGTCTCACACAAAGGGGCATTCTGGCCCCCTTATCTGCTCCCGTGCCACCTCGCAGGTCTACCCAACCATCGAGCCATCCAGACAGTGATTCCTCGCACATTATTAATTTGCCTTCCCCATCCCATCATGGTGACCAAGATCCGATGGAGGAGGATGAGGCCTTTGAATTCACACTTTCTGGTGAAGAAGAGGAGCTTCCCTTTGAGAGATCACATAGTACATGGCTATTTAGACATGAGATGTTCAAAACCCTGTTGCACAAGGCACGGATCACCACCAACATGGGCATTGCTCAGGGGCGTGCTACGGTTTCTTCTGATCCTTAGGATTCTGCTAGCCTTCTCTTCACTGAGGCTACTCTGGAACATGACACTGTTCCAGCACCCAAACTCTTTCTGGACATGGTCAAAGATAGTGGGCCCAACCAGGTTCTGTCCTGGCCCCAGTGGCCTAGACAAAAAGCTATATTTGGTGGACCAGTTGCTTGAGGATCTCCTCAAGCTTCTTGTGATCGACACCCCTTTGGCGCAACTGATCTCGCCTAGCATCCTCCCCTCTGATGCTGCCGAGGGTCTTAAAGTGGAGGATAGGAGAGCAGAGATTTCAACTCGCAAGACGCACCAAGCCACAGCATGGCCATAAAATCAGCTACATTAGCCTCCTTTTTTGCCAGAACTTCACTCATCTGGCTACGGCAGATGCAGTCTCGGTTACCACCAGATGATTCCCGTCTGCATCAAGATGTTAATAAACTGATAGCAACTGCCGAATATACCGCGGACACCACCCTCAATGCCGCGAAATTTGCCTCACGAGCACTGGCCTCTAACATAGCTTCCAAGCGTCTACTATGGTTACAAAACTGCTGACATGAGGACCAAGTGGCGGCTCGCCTCATCTGCTTTTGCTGGGGGTTCCTTGTTCGGCGAGGCCTTAGATCCAGTCCTTGTGGAAGGTAAGGACAGAAAGAAAGTCTTTCCCTATGCCTCTAAACGGTCTGACCGACATTCAACCTTTCCTTACCACCGGCAGTCCTTTCGCTCATTGGAACCCGGGTACCAATCCCCGGCTTTCCAATGATCTTTTAACCCCCATGACAGGGGCCATGATTGACAATCCTTCAGGGAACAATCTCGCCATCCTCCATTTTGGTGCCCCTTCCGTGGCTCCAGCTTTCATCCCTATCGCAGGAACAAGTATTAGCTCAACATCTGAGCCTATTGGAGGTCGTCTCGCTGCATTTGCTTCCATCTGGAATTGTATTACCACTGACACCTGGGCTCTCCAAATGGTCTCATTGGGGGTTACCCTTGAATTTATTTCCGACCCTCCCCGGAGATTCATTCAATGTGCCACGTCCACTGATCCCTCTAAGAGGGCCCTGATGGAGGCCGAGATTCGCCACCTTCTGGATATCCAGGCCATTGAGCCAGTTCCTCCATGTCACCGGGGCTCTGGCTTCTATTCCATTCTCTTCCTGGTTACCAAGAAGTTGGGGGGGGTGGGCCTGCAGGGCCATTCTGGACTTGAAATGCCTAAACTTTTATATCCGTTACAGGCACTTCAAAATGCAATCCTTGCCTACCGTCCTCGCCAGCATCCGCCACGGAAATTATTTATCATCCATTAAACTCCAGAAGGCCTACCTCCACGTACCAATCCGACGAGCCCATTGAAAATTTCTTCGATTCTGGTACAACGAAAATCATTTCCAGTATAGGCCCTTGCCCTTTGGCCTCTCGTCGGCTGCCCGCACCTTCACTAAATTGCTGGACACTATCCTGCCTCATTGTGTTCTATTCCTATCCGCTTACTTGTTATCTAGATGATATTTTAATTCTTTCTTCCTCACCCCAACAGGCAGAGCTTGATGTCCAGGTGACGATCAGATCCCTACAGGAACATGGCTTTACCATGAATTGGGAGAAGAGTCATCTCACTCCCTCTACTGAACTCGTACATCTCGGTGCATGCATCAACATCTTGTCAGGCCTTGTCTTCCTTTCCCCGAGTGTCTGGTCGCAATCTGGAAGGCAGTCAAACATGTGCAGTCGCTCAGGTCAGTTCCTATTCTGACCCTTTCCCAACTGTTGGATCAGATGATTTCCTGCCTGTCCATCGTCCTTTGGGCAAGGTTGCATTTGTGCCCACTTCAGTGGCTCCTTTTGCCCAGCAGAAATCCGGTGCCAGCACCTCCAGCGTCCGTATCAAGATTCCTCACAAGGTTCTGGCTTCCCTGCATTGGTGGAGGTCTCCGGCACTGGAGAAGGGCTGCTACTTCCATGATCCTCCGTGACTGGTCCTCACCACAGACGCGAGTCTTTTTGGATGGGGAGCATACTTCCAGTCCCACGTGACCCAGGGTCGATGATCCCCAAGGAACTTACTAAATGACATCAATTGGCTGGAATTACGTGCATCCCATTTAGCGCTCCGTCATTTTCAACATCTTCTATCGGGCCATCACATCCTTCTGCAGATGGCAGAGGCCCATGTGAACAGGCAAGGGGGCACTCGCTCCAGGGACCTGATACATGAAGCTGTGGCATTAGGTCTTTAGGCGGAGAGGCATCTGCTCTCTCTTCAGGCAGAGCACATCTCCGGCATCTCCAATACTCAAGCAGACTGGCTCAGCTGGATGCCCATCGATCAAGCAGAATGGCAACTGTACCCCAACATATTCCAGCAAATCACCACCCTGTTCGGTCTCCCGCAAGGGGACCTCTTTGCCAGTCCAACCAATGTGCAGGTCCCACTCTTCTTCATGAGGTTTTGGACACCACTGGCCAAGGGAACCGACGCTGTCAGATGTCACTGGCCTCTGACCCTGCTGTACACCTTTCCGCCTATTCCATTGCTTCCCGGGGTTCTACGGAAGATCCTGATGGAGAGAGCGGATGTCATCCTCATCGCTTTGTACTGGCCCTGCCCCAGCTGGTTTGTAGATCTCAAGGGTCTCTCCAAAACTCCACCTTGGAGGATTCCCGCCAATCAGATTTCCCTGCGCCGAGGGGCCATTTATCATCCGGATCCTCAGTGGCTCCAGCTAGCTGCCTGGAACTTGAGAGGGAGATCTTGAGGCAGGATCGTTTTCCCACAGAGGTTATTACCACCATTCTCACCTCTCGTCAACTCACATATATGAAGCAACTTGGGCCGCGTTCCGACGCTGGTGCTCCAAGAACGGTTCTATTCCAACTGCAACAACTGTTCCACAGGTTTTGGGATTCCTCCAAGAAGGGTTGAATTCTGGTCTGCCCATCAATACACTCTGCCACCAGGTCGCCGCCCTCGCTACCGTTGTCAGCTGCAAAGAGGCTCTATTTCTCTCCAGACATTCTCATGTCCAGTCCTTCCTAAGAGGTGTGGCCAATCTCCATCCACCTACTGTCCACAGGTATCCCTCCTGGGACCTCAGAATTGTTCTTCGAGCCCTGACAGAGCCTCCCTTTGAACCTCTAACATCAGCCTCTCTCAAGTTCTTGACCATCAAGGTTTTCCTTTCTAGTTGCAATCACTTCAGCATGTCGTGTTTCCGAACGGCGGCCCTTTCCATCCGTGATGACTTGTGTGTTTTCCATTCCAACCATGTCATCCTAAGATTGAATCACACTTTCCTTCCCAAAATCAATACCTTGATTTTTGCCCCAGGCATCCCACCAAAAAGCGATGGCACACCCTGGACATCCGCAGGGCTCTGCGCAAGTATATAGACAGATCCGCTTTGTTCCGGAAGTCGGAGTCCTTATTCATATCTTTTCAGCCCGCTTCGTTGGGTCACAGAGTGTCATCTTCAACCATCGCCCGTTGGTTCAAGGCTTGCATCACCATGGCCTATGATCAACAACACCTTTCTTGACCATGTCGCATTACTGCCCACTCGATGCAGAGTGTGGCTGCCTCAGTTGCCTGGGCTACCCAGGCCTCTCTTCTTGAGATCTGCAGGGCAGCCACTTGATTGTCTCCCACTACTTTCATATGCAACTATAAGTTGGACAAGTTTGCGTCGGCTGAGGCAGCTTTTGACGCAGAGTGCTCCAACAGGTTCTTACCTCTGACTCGGCTTATGGCTCTTCTTAGTCCCACCCTAGGGATATTTTGCTTGGGTATATCCCATTCAATGGACTCTCTAAGCAGCACAAGGGAGAAGGAACATTGGTCTTACCGTGAAGGTTCTTTCTCCTTGCGCTGCGGGAGAGTCCATACCCTCCCTTTCTTTCTACTGGTTTCCGGATTCAATTACTTGTTTACCTCTGTTTGAGTTTCAGTGTTATTATGTTCTGGATCTTTGTTAACAAACTAGAGACAAGCCTGAAGGGGAGGCATGTTTATGCAAATCTTAACTCAGTCTTTGGCCAATGACATGAGGACAACCCATTCAATGAACTCTTCCGCAGTGCAAGGAGAAAGAACCTTCACGGTAAGACCAATGTTCCTTTCCAAGAGCATGCTTCTCCTTTTCTCATCCAGGGAGGTATAATATTCTGCCTTTCTAATGTTTCCTAGAATATTTCATTATTCTAGGAGAGGGGTGGGTGCTAACTTTCTACAATGGGTTTCCTTATACAAAATTATGTTTTATTACATGTCATTTTTTTATTATTAATTTAGTGCTGTGTTTTGCAACCTTGGCCATTTTAAGATGGTTGGATCTCAACTCCCAGAATCCCCAAGGTAACATCCTGGCTAAGAAATTCTGGTCTTGAAGTCCACCATTTTTAAAGCCAAGATTGAGAAACACTGGTCTACTGTTTATCTTCTTAGATTGTGGTGGTTCAGAAGATATCATCTCTGTTAGGTATGTATCTATTTTAGCGGGAGATTTGAATTGGGAACTGTTCGTGATTGGTTAATGGTTGGTGCTGAACTGTATATAAGAAAGGCTGTTGCCTGTGTTCTTTGCTGAAGTCTCACTCTGAATTAAAGAGCTGTTGTCACTAGCTTGCTTGTGCCTCTCATTATTCCCACGCTATAACATTGGTGACAAAGGTGGGATAGAGGCCACAAGAAGCATAACAAAAGACCTTGGAGTTTCAGCCAGGATACCGAGCGGGAAACGGAAGACATACAGTGATGTCTACCTATGTACCACCAAAACCGTTTGACCCAACCCGGGAAAAATGGGGGTCATATTTAACCAGGTTTGAGTGCTCCCTGGAAGCCAGCGAGATGCAGGATCTCTCAGCGAATCATAAGAGAGCCCTCTTCTTGAGCCACTGCAGGCCAGACGTTTTTGAGATGGCCGAACCCCTCTGCGAACCAACACCAGTCCAGACCGTTCCCTGGGACGTGCTGCAAGCTACACTCAGAGCTCACTACGCTCCAGTTCCTTCAAAATCTGTACAACACTATGAGTTCTGGCAACGGGTACAAAAAGAAGGAGAACCAGTCAGCACTTACATGGCAAGCCTACAGAAAGCCATAACTCACTGCGACTATCGAGACCTCGAAGACACACTCCTAGAGCAACTAATTTGTGGTGTTAGAGATACGCAGTTACAGAGATGACTACTCGCAAAATCAGACTTAAACCTAGCTGGTGCTCTAGACGAAGCGAGGGCACACGAATCATCCACAAAGGCTGCCAAAACTCTACAACGTCCGATGTCGGTGAAAGACACGCAAAAATCAATGCCTGTACACCGAGAGGAAATGCAGACCAGTACCGAGGAAGAGTCAGACGAGGATGTCTTCCACACTGAAAGAAAGAAAAGCGGGCAAAGTAGCCAGCGAGGAAGCTGTTCAGGTTGTGGTGGGGCCCACAAGAGACAGACCTGTAAATACCGAGACACCGTTTGCAGGCGTTGCAAAAAAAAAAAAAGGACATTTGGCAAGGGTCTGTAGAGCTCAATTTCTGAGAAGTATCAAGCCAAGTGACCACAACAACCAATCAGAGCCGTCATGCTCAAAACAACCAACCAGAGATCGCGGTGCAGAAAAATGGCACGAGAATCAAAAGCGGGAGACCTACAGCACAAGAATCGGCCAAGCCAGCACGCCTGCAGAAGAAAAAGTCTACACAAGGGTAGAAATTGAAGGGAGACAATGCGAAATGGAGATCGATACCGGGTCTGCCCTATCAATCATGTCTTGGACAACACTAAAGACACTTATTCCAAGAATCAAGAAAAGCCAGCTGTTATGACAACGAGTTCGCCTCCTCAACTATCAAAGAAACCGAGTTCCTGTAGAAGGCGTGGGCACATTCCGGGTCACCTACGGTGAGTTTTGAGAGAAGCTACCCCTGACAATCGTCAGCAAGCTGCTACCAAGTCTCCTAGGCCTTGGGTGGTTCCGAGCCCTTGGCATGGGCTTCATGGGTGTTCACAGCCTCAGAGGACGGTCTCTCAAGGACAGCCTCCTGCACGAATTCCAGGACATTTTTGGAGAGGCACTTGGCAAGTATGTGGGGACCCCTATTTCATTTAATCTAGACCCTCAGGTAGCCCAAATTAGACTTAAGGCAAGGCGGGTACCACTTGCTTTGAAACCCAAAATAGACACAGAACTTGATAGACTTATCAAACAGGGAATACTGGTTCCAGTGGATCACACTAAGTGGGAGACCCCAATAGTCATGCCAGTCAAGCCAGATGGATCTATAAGGATCTGCGCCGACTATAAGTGTACAATCAACAAGGCGCTCCAACAGAGCGCGTATCCAGTCCCATTTGTACACCATTTATTTTATTTCCTGGGACCCGGCAAAATTTTTGCAAAATTAGACCTTGCACAGGCGTACCAGCAGCTGCCGGTGGATGACGCTACCTCAGAAGCAAAAACTATTGTAACTCACAGAGGGGCCTTCAAATGCACCAGACTTCAGTTTGGGGTTAGCATAGCACCAGGACTATTTCAAAGCACCATGGAGCGCCTGTTACAAGGATTTCCGGGGGTGGTGCCCTATTTTGACAATGTCCTCATTAGTGCCCAAAATGAGTCACAACTTAGAGATAGAGTAGGACAAGTATTTACAAAATTTAGAGAAGCGGGACTGCGAGTCAAGAAAAACAAATGCATGATTGCAGTTCCTTCCATAGAATTTTTGGGGTATCACATTGATGCCTCAGGCATCCACCCCACAGAAAGCAAGGTTAAGGCTATCCAAAGCGCACCCACACAAACTTCCAAAGCTGAATTGCAGGCGTTTCTGGGACTTTTAAACTTTTATTCGATGCTCCTTAAAGACAAGGCAACCGTAGCAAAATCCCTACATAGACTGCTGGGAAAAAACATTCCGTGGGTTTGGGGCAAGGCAGAAGCGGCCGCATTCAAAGCTGTTAAGAAACTTGTACTTGTGTGCGACGTGTCCCCTTTTGGAGTGGGCGCTGTGCTGAGCCATAGACTACTGAATGGGCTAGAGGTGCCCATTGCGTATTACTCTCTCACCCTGTCCAGCGCGGAACGAAATTACAGCTAGCTGGACAGGGAAGCCTTAGCAGCTATTACAGGGGTTAAAAAATTTCACGAATATTTGTTTGGCCGGACTTTTGAACTTGTGACTGACCACCAGCCTCTGTTGGGACTCTTAGCCGGCGACAAACCTACTCCCGCTGCACTTTCCCCCCGGATGACCAGGTGGGCTATTTTCCTGGCTGCCTATTGTTATTGATTGGTACACCGTCTGGGAAGAACTCTGGGCCACGCAGATGCCCTCAGTCGCTGCCCCCTTCCTGAACTGTTGGAGAATCCTATGCCTGACGCATCTGTATTGTTACTTGATGTTGTGACTTTGGGCCCACTTACATCTGGCGAGGTGGCGCGGGCATCTACCAAAAACATTGTTATTCATACTGTCATGGGTTGGGTCATGAGGGGATGGCCAACCAAGGTGGACAACGGGGACTTTCAAGTTTTTTTTAATAAGAAAAACGAATTGTCTATGCAAGGGGGTTGCCTGTTGTGGGGCAATAGGGTGGTTATTCCTTTACGGTTACGGCATAGGGTTTTGGAACACTTGAATGAGGGGCATCCTGGTATAGTTCGGATGAAAGGATTAGCAAGAAGTTATGTGTGGTGGCCACATCTGGATCAGGATGTCACTGAATGGGTAGACAAGTGTAGGCCATGTCAGGAATCCCGGCCGGATCCCCCTTCAGCCCCTGTCAAAGTGTGGGAAATGGCTAGAAATATGGCTTCTAAATGGCTAGAAATAGCTTTAATGCCGTCTACCACATCCGAGGCAGTAATCAAAGTCCTCAGGAAACTCTTTGCAACCCACGGGTTGCCTGATACTCTGGTATCAGAAAATGGGCCCCAATTCACGGCAACACAATTTGAAATCTATTTGGCAGAGTTAGGGATTAGACATGCCCTGTCAGCATCATTTCATCTGGCTTCTAATGGCCTTGCTAAAATATTTTTAAGAACAACCAAAGAGGCCCTCTCCCGACTCGATGCAGGAGATTGGCGGCTAGGATTGACCAGTTCCTAGCAATACAACATGCCACCCCATGCACTGCCACAGGGCGCAGTCCGGCAGAACTCCTAATGGGCCAGAAACTTAGATGTATCCTAGACCGATTACATCCAAACTACTCCCAAGACAATTTTAAAGGGGAAGGAATAGGACTACGACCATTTCAAATAGGAACCACAGTGTTCACAAGAAATTACTCTAATGGGCCACTTTGGGTTGCTGGAACAATTGTGGGAATCACCGGTCCAAACTCATATACAGTAGATATTGGGCAAGGGAAAATTTGGAGGAGGCATATAGACCAGTTGCGGAAACACTTAAATTGTGACGGATCTGAGTATCCAAGTATTGTTGAATCTGACTTCCAAAGTTTTCCCAACACAGCTACCTCAAGCCCGAGTAAGCCGGATTATTTATCTGGTAAGCCTAGGCTCCAGCACCACCCCAACGAGCTGTCACTCCCAGCCAGGGAAGACCACGCCTCAGAGGAAATCCAGGAGGTTCCATTGGCGGAACCAGGAGAGGCAACAGGCCCCTCTGACCGACTCAACGTTTCGCCAACAACTGAACTGCGCAGGTCAACCAGAGTGAGAACAGGCCCTGGTCACCTGCGTGATTTTGTTAAAGGTGATGGTTCTAACCCAATAACGTACTGACCAAAAAGTAATTTTTTGACCTTGGATAGACCCTAGGCCTCTTTATTTAAATAACAAGTAACCTATGTTTTACTTCAACAGATATACAGCTGGAACAGAGCTGATTACCTCAGAGAGTTCCCTTTTATACCGAAGGGGTGGAGTCATGGAATCAGGTAAGATTATGTTAATGAGGGGGCGTGTAATATGGTTAACACTTGAAGAACAGTAAACAGATAGGGATACAGATAAGGTATAAATGAAGTTAGACATTTTACATAACAAAACCCCCTCTAAATGGCTAACTGATAGAATGCATATAACACACATATATATATATACATTAAATTTTGGTGAACATAAAACATGCGTATTATGTACAGACATAGATCTTTGACGTGAGGTATGAGTGTTGCTTGTTGGGTAAAGGTTTGGTAAGTATATCAGCTACTTGTTCCTCAGTGTCGCAATGTATAGCTTTAATAAATCCTATTTCTGAGAATTGTCTAACATGTTTAAATTTAATGTCTATGTGCCTCGATCTCTGTCCGACAGCATCAGAATTAGAGATTTCAATGGCAGCTTTATTATCCTCATAAATGACTATAGGATATGATGGTTCTGTCCATATGTCATTAAGTAAATCATCAAACCAAACTAAGTTGTTAGCTGCTTTGGAAAGGCAAATGAACTCTGCCTCGGTGGTGGAGGTAGCTACAAGTTTTTGTTTTCCGGTATACCAGTGAATTGGACTGTTATTTAGAAAGAAAACGTATCCAGAAGTACTCTTTCTACTTTCAATATCTCCTGCCCAATCGGCGTCCGCATAACATGTTAATTTGGGTTTTGTAGAAAAGTTAGGTTCAAGGCATAGCTGGGCATTAATACTATGTTTTAGATATCTGAGCAATTTTTTTATGGCATCCCAGTGGAATATCGTGGGTTTGCTTACATGCCTGGATAACAAGTTAACAGCTAAGGCAATGTCAGGCCTAGTCCAATTTGCGTTGTAAAGTAATGATCCAATTGTGGATCTGTATAATTTGTTGTCATGAAAGGGTTCTGCTTCATTGTACATATTTTTCAAAAAATCTTGTTGCATTGGAGTTTCACAGGGCTTTGCTTCAGACATGTTGCATTTTGATAAAAGTTCTATTATTTTTTCTTTTTGTGATAATCGATAACCTTTGATTGTTTTATTCACTTGAACTCCCAGGTATTTGTCTATTTTTCCTAGTGATTTTAATGAGAAGTGTTTTCCTAATTCAGATGCAAAACTATCACATTTGGTTTTTTCTTTACTTATATACAATATGTCATCTACGTAGATGAGGATGCCTTCAAAAGATCCTTTCTCTCTTTTGGTAAAGAAGCATTTGTCAGCAGAGGTGGCAGTGAAACCCATTGAATTGAGGGCTTTAGCCAGGCACTCATACCACCTCTTGCCTGATTGCTTCAGTCCATACAGACTCTTATTAAGGAGCCATGTATTATCATTACCTTTGTTATATCCTGGAGGAGCTTTTACATAAATTCTTTTATCCAGTTTTGCATGGAGGTAGGCTGTTTGGATGTCAAATTGAAATACTTGCAATCCTAGGATGGTGGCTATTACAAGGGCACATTTGACGCTTTCGACCCTGACAGTTGGTGAATAAGTATCCGTGTAATCTTCAGGATACTTCTGTGCGAAGCCCTGTGCTACTAGCCTTGCCTTATACAGTATGTTGTTGTCCTCGAGTGTCTTGATTCTGTAGACCCACTTTGTCCCTATGGGTTTTTTGTTCTCTGGTGTTTGTGCTGGTGAATATACATGCAGTTCTTGGAGACTTTTCATTTCCTTTTCCATTGCTCTTTTCCATTTTTCTCTTTCTTCTAGGGGGAGTTTAAGTATATCTTCATATGAGTTGGGTGTAACAGTGTTGTTTTGGATAGACATGATGTAGTCCTCGAGTCTTTTTGGTATCTTGTTTCTAGTCTCTTCTTAGGTTATCTTCAGCTATTAATCGGTTTGAGAGTGTGCTCATTGATATTTGCTCTATGCTCAGGCTATCTAATTGTGTTATGTAGTGGTCCCAGCTAGAGTCTAATGAATTTATGATGATGCTCATCATACTATCATCAGTTACTGTTTCCCCTCTTTGTGATAGTTCAGCCCTTGTAGCATTAAGTTTTAATAAGTGTTCGCTCATTCGAACCCCTGGCTTGAGCTTTGCAGAATGAAACTCTCTGGATATTCTAGTGGTGGTAGCTCTGCTTTGACTATAGAATAAACCATATAACTTTTGTATGACTTCATATACAGTTAGGTTGTTGTCTATGCTAGGGTACATAGTGGTAGGTATACTAGTCAATAATAGACAGAAAGCTTTGTGATGGATACAGTCAATATCGAAAGACCAGGGCTTCTTGGGGGGTTTAGAAATTAAGAATAGTAAATTTTCTTTCATAAAAATAACTTGTAAATTTTGACTCCATTCTAGAAGGTTTCCACCATCTAATTGTAACGTTGGAAAGTTAGTGGGTAATGTTCCTGAACTGTTAGAATAATTATTTACTATGGGTAGCTGTCCATGGTCTATGATATGGGGGAATTCACAGTAGGGCAATGGGATGCTAGAACTAATGCAAAAAAACCTGTCAGCAATTTTTTTTTTCTATTTTTGTAGGGGAGTACTGAGCATGCGCGAAGGCCATTTCGCGCTGGGATTCATCTGGTGAGGAGCTTGCTGCTGCGGCTCCCAGGCCTAGGCCTAGGCCTGCCAAAGGAACACTGAATTCACTCCCTGCACACCTGGACTCCACACTGGTCGTGGGAAGCTGTCTCTGGGTGGTCGGATTTCTGGCAAAGGCTGGCAGAAGATGCGGTGGCATGGTGGTCACGGAACGAAGACAATGGAGGTTCGAGGCTTCCGCAGCGGCGGCGGTGGCGATGACGGTGGTGGCTGACCCTGGATCACGGATGCTTGCTCCAGGATAGACAGAAAAGCCCGGTGGAGGTCGTAGGATGCGTGAGTCTCCTGTTTGGTTTTCTTTTCTTGGGTCTCGTTCCGTTGGTAGTGTGGGTGGTGGGTTCGAGTCTTGCGTTGTGATTGGATTGTAAGCAGTTGGTGTTTCTTTCTTTTCACGGTAGTTTGTCTCATCTTTAGGTGATGCAGGGATTGGTATTTCGTTGTTGGTATTCATTATGATGTATGTTTGGCTTTTGGGTTTCCTTTTATTTTTTGTGATTGGCTCGGGAGGTTTAAAAGCGGAGCCGTATGCTTTCTTTAGGGTTTTGATGGCGTTTTCTATTTCGAGCTCGGTAGGCGAGCTCATGTTGTTTTGTGTTTGTATTTTACAGTTGTTTTAGTTTGTTCCCCGTTTATTTCAGGGTTTTGGTCCTTTTGCGCTGTTAAATTTGAA
This sequence comes from Ptyas mucosa, assembly GCA_012654045.1. NCBI lineage: Eukaryota > Metazoa > Chordata > Lepidosauria > Squamata > Colubridae > Ptyas > Ptyas mucosa. The sequence goes on along the minus strand of WNWU01013639.1, from coordinate 1,464,394 downwards.
TGCCGGCTTTCTATTGGTTGATGGCCATTCCATGATGGCTGCCAGAGAGAAAGTGCGGGAACGGATTCTGCTATCTCTTGGTCATCCGACTGAGGTAGCATATCTGTCACTGAGGTGATGATTTCTTGAATCATCGTTGGGGCTTTAATGGTTGTTTCACGACTTGTCAGAAGGTTTTGGAGGCTAGCGATAAGGCTTTTTTCGCTGGCAGGCACCTCCATTAATTTTAGTATGGACATTCTTAGTTCATTACCTCTTAGTAGTGTTTCTTCTTGTTGTTCCTCGTTTCTGGGCAGTGAGTTCAGATTACTATCCTGCTCACTTTCAGTTGATGTATTTCTTGTTGTGACATCTTTATATGTCAGTTGTGCAGCCATTTGCTTTGTGAATGATCTTGTGTTCACTCTGGTTATATTTTCAGAGTTATCATTTGGTTCAGTCATTATTTATAGTTATGGGTAACCATCCTCTAGCTACCAATTTGTTAAAGGTGATGGTTCTAACCCAATAACGTACTGACCAAAAAGTAATTTTTTGACCTTGGATAGACCCTAGGCCTCTTTATTTAAATAACAAGTAACCTATGTTTTACTTCAACAGATACACAGCTGGAACAGAGCTGATTACCTCAGAGAGTTCCCTTTTATACCGAAGGGGTGGAGTCATGGAATCAGGTAAGGTTATGTTAATGAGGGGGCGTGTAATATGGTTAACACAGTAAACAGTAAACAGATAGGGATACAGATAAGGTATAAATGAAGTTAGACATTTTACATAACAGATTTTGTATGTAAACATGTACAATAGCAGCATAAGTGCCTTCTGGAAATGGAGGGGTGTTATGTATGTATCTATTTTAGTGGGAGATTTGAATTGGGAACTGTTTGTGATGAACTGTATATAAGGAAGGCCTGTGTTGCCTGTGTTCTTTGCTGAAGTCTCACCCTGAATTAAAGAGCTGTTGTCACTAGCTTGCTTGTGCCTCTCGTTATTCCCGCGCTATAACAATCTCCCTTCTCATATTATTTCATTTTAAATAGCTCTGAATTCAATTCTTAGAGGATGATGTGAAAGAATAATTTATTATGATACCTATAAAATGCTTCACTTTCTGTCATAATGTTTACTATGATGTGTGGATCTCCTACCTTGTTTATATTGCAGATGTATTTTAAGATCTTTCTCTCTCTCCCTCCCTCCCTCCCTTTCTCTCTCTCTCTCACACACACATGCCTGCTCACCTGTTCACTCATTACTACACCTTGTAGGGTAGGTCATCTAAGGGGACTGATAGGAATGGCATTCCTAGCCAAGATAACAGAAACATATATGCCAGGACTGAGATTGAAAAGACCGAAATTTAAATAATCAAGAATTTTATAAAACTCAAATGCAATTGAATGACTTCTTAGCCTATAATACACATCACTGAATTTCTCATAACTTTATTCTGGAGGCAGGAGCAGCCATCATATCTAAATAAAGACTTTCCTTATTTCTCAGCTAATGAACTGTTTAGTTTTATATTCCTAAATGTAAAACAGGAGCAGCAAAATATTGCACTCAACTTAATGAAAAATAAATGGAAACAAATTTGTGGCAAAATACCTTGGATATTACATTGGTTAAATATATTATTTTATGGTCAGAGCTGTTTCTAAATTATTTTTATAGTAAATGATCTTGCCTTTTGCCTATTTGTTGGACCCACAGGGATTTTATATATATATGTGATATCAGAATATTATTTCCAGTAATGGAAATAACTAACAGCAAAACTAAGCTGTTAGTATAAGGTTTATTGGATCTAGTGGAATAAATATTTCAAGACAAGGATATGAATTAGGAAATCAGATATAAAGTTTTGCATGCATGTACAAGTATGCTAGGGAAAGGGAATTTGCATTGCTGCTGTCCCTAAATTTCAACTCCACCTTACGTTTGCAAATTACTCAGGAAGATGCTTTAGCAGCAAAGTTTTAAATGCGTTATAAACAATTGTATGTATAGATGAGACTGGACCACAATCTGAAGACTGTATATTAAATATAATGGAAGTTGAAAGTCAACATATTGGGAAGGTATCTGGTTATATTAAGCCTCGTTAGGTATAAACTGGGTTTATAAAATGAAAATGTGAATGAATGTAAATCCATATTTGAGACTAAAAGTGCCAAAGACCAGTAGAAATAATTAAACATAAATATATTAATGTTTTGCTATTCACAAATATTTCAAAGGAATTCTAGATAAGAGGTTGACACTGAAGTTTTTGGTAGCATAACAAGGGAAATGTAAAAACTGGACTTGTGGTTTTAGACCTCAAAGTAAATAGAACACTGAAAAAGGGAAGAAATGCAGCAGCCTCAGTTGTTTGAAAGCAAATAACTAAAGATTCCAACATTTCTGAATGAAGCAAATATAATTCTGCAGCTGATTTTAAGATGAATTAGGGCAAAAATCTACTATTTAATAATTATTTAAAACAAATCAGTCATGCTGGATTAAAAAAAAATCTATATTACCAACCACATATAGCCTATATCTTTTCTTCCAGATCTGTGAAATAAATTGTATCTTTCCCAAAAACAGGTTCAGCCAGTTTCTCAATAACATCTCTAATAGACCATTACCAACCATTCATACCATTTCCTTAGCAGAATATTGGATCTGTCAATGCAGAAAATTGCAGTTCAGCGATTTCACATGCTTAGCAGTGTCTTTGATTCAGGGATCATGGTTTTGATCCTGACGTGCAGACAGGAAAGGCAAAATAAACCCTGACATTTGGGCCTCCCAGAGCAATCTGCTTCAGAAACACAAAGGAAAACTACATTCAAGGTATACACCGATTCATCTCTTAATGATTCTTTAGAAGAGATGGAAAGTTAAGGAACTCTTTCCCTCTTCCATAATGAAATCAAGTCTATATCACTAATTGTACCATTTTTAAGTGGTAAATTAGATGTGTTGGCAGGAGAGTTATAATTTGACCTCCAAGGCACTTGAAAGGCATTGCAGAAAAAGAGTAAAATTCAGATTAGGATCATGATGCTAGGAGATAAGCATGGATGGAATTCTACCAGTTCGCACCAGTTCACTAGAACCGGTTGTTAAGTAGTTAAGGAGTTCGGAGTACCGGTTGTTAGAAGAAATTTCCTTTTGTATTTTCCACTTTACAGGGCTAATCCTGTAAGGAATTACAACATTCTGGTGTTGTTTCTAGCCTAATCTATTGCCCTGCTTACAGAAACTGCCTCTCCATTAATCCTTATTACATTCTTGGCAATACGCCTAGACTTAGTGTTGCCTCCGGAGCTTTTTTTCCCCTTTGCTTGACTTTCTTAAAGGGGAAGCAGGGGTGAAATCCAACAGGTTCTAACAGGTTCTGGAGAACCAGTAGTGGAAATTTTGAGTAGTTCAGAGAACTGACAAATACCACCTCTGGCTGGCCTCAGAGTGAGGTGGGAATGGAGATTTTGCAATATCCTTCCCCCAGGAGGGGAGGGAATGGAGATTTTGCAATACCCTTCCCCTGCCATGCCCACCAAGCCACGCCCACAGAACTGATATGGAAAAAAATTGGATTTCATCCCTGAGGGGAAGGGTTGTTTTAAGCTTTTTACACAGCTGTTGGGAGGAAATACTCCCCTGTTAGAGTTCTTCCAGCCGAGATGCAATGATCAGCATTTTGAAGAAATAATTGAATAATGAAGCAGAGTTGCCAGAAAGTATCACAAGGAACCAAGATGAGTGACATTCAGCAAGCCTTCTTGGCTACCTAGAAAGATTGACATTCGAACGTGAATTTACATACCCTTTCTGATTTTTGGTTTAAAACTGGTTTTTGGTGAAGTTTAATTCTGTGCTTGGTGATGTTTAATCCTGTGTTTATTGATGGGATAATTTTCCCTATTCAGCTTTGTTTGGAAGGAAAAATGTTAATCTCTGTTCCTGAAAAGAAGCAGCTTCAGAAATCTGGCTAGTTCCTGTGTCTATTTGTGCTGGTAATTGGTTTAACAAGCAACAGCTACTGTGTTTGCTCCTTTGTTTCATTCTGGTGTAATTGCTTTCTTTGTAGTTAGGCTTATCTCAAGTGCTTTTTCTATCTGGGGTGGGGGGGGGGGTCTTCCTTCACTGCTTTAGTGGTTCTTGGCACTGTCCTTTGGGGTGTACTTCCAAGAGGCAGAATGCAAGCTTGGCACTGATTTTTTTACTGCCTTTCTGGGGGGCATGTGATCTTTCCTTAAATCTGGATGATTTCCTTGGGATATCTTATGAGGTGAGTGAGGCCAGCTGGTATCTTTAAGTGGTGCAAATGGATCTAAGGATTGCTTCTCCTGGGTGTGCTCTTTCTGGAGAGCTTAAATGACATCTCTGCTAAAGGGTTTCACTTATGAGTAAGAGTTGGCTGCTGATAGTTATCATTGCATTTTAACTACTTTAATTCCTCAAGGTGCTCTGGCACCCTGCCTGATTTGTAACTCTAGTTTGCAGGTATTTCTAATCTAATGATTGGTATTTAGGGCAGCTTTTTTCAAGCAAAGAAGCTTTTTGTATTTTTGTACAGGTAATCCTTGACTTACAACAGTTACAATGTCACTGAAAAAAGTGATTTATGACCATTTTTCACACTTATCTTTGCAACAACTGTCATTAGGGCAAAGAAGCGATGTTGAATTGGCCATGCCCACCTGGTCACATGATCACCTGGCCATGCCCATCCGGTCAGAGTTGTGAAATGAATAACATGGTTGTTAAGAATGCTACAACGGGCATAAATGATGACCAGTCATAAGCGTAAGGACTGGTCAGAAATTACTTTTTTCAGCCCTCTGTGCTATCCCTATGTGCTATTCTGAGGGCTGAAAAAGCTATTTTTGACCAGTCCTCCCACTTTTGACCGGTCCTCGCACTTATGACTGTCCTCACATTTTATGTTTTGCGCCCTATCTTGTCACTGTGGTGAAGAGAAGCAGTGAAATGAGTGACATGGTTGTTAAGAATGCTGCAACAGTCATAAATATGAGAACGGTTGTAAGTCCTGGTGGTGCAGTGGACTAATTCACTGTTATTAAGATCAGCTGCTTGCAATTACTGCAAGTTCAAATCCCACCAGGCTCAAGGTTGACTCAGCCTTCCATCCTTTCTAAGGTAAGTGAAATGAGGACCCAGATTGTGGGGGCAATAAGCTGACTTTGTATAAATATACAAAAGTATGAAGGCTATTGCTTAACGCACTGTAAGCTGCCCTGAGTCTCCAGAGAAGGGCGGCATATAAATCAAATTTTTTTAAAAAAAGTACGAGGACCGGTCAGAAATCACTTTTTTCAGCCCTCTGAATAGTCCCTATGCACATAGCCATGGCCACCCGGCTAGCCATGCCCACCAGATCACATGACTACCAAGCCATGCCCCCAAATAAGCCACGCCCACAGGACCGATTGTTAAAAAATTTGAATCCCACCACTGGAGATAAGAATTTAAATCCTACCTATGATCCATTCCCATCTCATAGAATCAGCATGGAGAGGTTGTAGGTCATCTGGGAGATCAGCTAGTTCAACTTCTGCCCAATGCATAAAGATGCTACCATATCATCTGGTGCCTTTGTTCAAATATCTCCAGTGAAGAGAAATTCAATTTTCCTCAAATAGGAGACATCTTCTCTATTACCATTACTTGTTGTATTTAACATTATATTTTTTTTTCTGATATCCTATTAAAATTCCTTTCTTTGTAATTTAGGCTCACTATTTCTTTTCTTCTGAGGAAACACTGAGAAATTCATCCTGTTATAAAGAAGATAGCACTTCAGACACTTGAATTCTGCTATAGTACTTTCCCTGACTGTTCCCTTCCCCAAACAATATGTACTCAAAGACTTCAACCAGTAAATGGAGTATTATTATTAACTGCAACTGGACATTCTTGCAATAAGAGAAATATAAAATAACATGCCCTAGTCTTTCAAGAACTCCTTCACCATGGAGTAAAATCTATTCAATGTAATTCCTCAAACATTCCCTTGAGAACAGCTGTTGGGGAGGCATTAAATCTAGCAAGAAGTTTCAGAGTTTGGAAATATTTTTTGGCATGGGTATCAAGTCAGCTTGAAAAAAAGGTGAATGGTTTGCCCAAGAGCACATCTGTGCATATGGCAGCCAGGTCTAATTGTGCTTTCAAATATTTGGCACATAGTTTAGAGAACGAGCCTCTGCACGTTCATATCAGGACTGTATTTAGTGAGAAACCACAGCATTTCATTTTCTCATGCACTGTCCTACCTTACAATGAAATAATATCTTCACTTAAACTTACAGATGATAAGCTATGGGGAGAGTAATCTTAACAAATAAGAGAAGATGCATATCCAGTTATGGGTTTCTCTTTTGGATACATCAATATCATGGTGTAAAATGATATTAGGAATGTATCCTGAAAGATTAAAAATTTGGATTGCACCACTCTGAACTGGTAAAGAAGCTTTGCAGTAAACGTTAGTGCTGTAGCTAAGAATAGTTTTAGCGTAGCAGATACAAATAATACACTTCTAGCAGTGGTGGAATTCAAATTTTTTTACTACCGGTTCTGTGGGCATGGCTTGGTGGGCCTAGTGTGGCTTGGTGGGTGTGGCAGGGGAAGGATATTGCAGAATCTCCATTCCTACCCAACTCTGGGGTCAGCCAGAGGTGGTATTTGCCAGTTCTCTGAACTATTCAAAATCTCCGCTACCAGTTTTCCAGAACTTGCTGAATAGCACCCCTGGTTCTAGTGTACTAAAAGGCCCACAAGTTTGCTTGTTCTTTAGCCAAACTGTTTTTTTTTTTAATTGGACCAGTGTAAGAGTTTATTATATAAACATCTAGGATACAGTTTGCTTATGCTTAGGAAGTAAAGAAGATGCTAGGACTAAACCCTACTTCTTTGGAAATACTTTTCACTGCCTTACTATTTATGAACGTAAGCGTGATAGTTAGAATGGTGTTTCGCCAATCCAAATTACACGGAATAATTTCAGCTGTGTTAAGATTGTCACCTGGATCTTTGTCAAGCTTAGTTGTTTTACAAGATCGATGATATCTAATCCTGTTACAGGGGCCACTGTGGTATCAGACTTTCATTAAGCTCTAGGTCAAGCTCAGTTGAATCCTGTTGTGAGTATAATACGCTAAAATGATTCTCCCATGCCAAAGCTGGCATTAAACAAGGAAGACAAGAAGCTGGCTGTGGGGTGAGGTGGGGGGGGGATATTTATCTGTTGCCAAAAGAATTCTTGAAGTGAGAGGCCAAAATTAATAGTTGCTATGAATTCCTGAGTGTCTGCCTCTTCTTGGACTGGTGTTTGTACATTTTTTCAAAGATGGCAGAACTTGAGTCATCTAGAGAAAGGGTAAAATTTACATGTTATCTTAAAACAGCAGACTAGTTCCATCTAGCATCTTAGCATTTACAATCAAACCAAGATTGGGCATGTGACTTAATATTTGTACTTTTACATTTATTTGGCTAGAATATTAGTTACTGGAGAAATTGAAACAATTTATTACAGTCTGGCATATTAGTGATTCCAGATGTCCTTCTGAGAATTCATATCAGATAAGGGAAGCTATGCTTTCACAGTAAGGTAGCTTCCATGTCAGATATATACTGATGGTCGTGCTCAATCAGTCTATGCGGAAGTTATTTAGGCCATACAGCTTCAGGTTTAAAACTTATTTTATTATTTACAAATATACAATAATGAACAGGGTGTCCTGCTGCATTTATTACCCTAATTGTATGACTCAGAGGTTGAGAGGGAGAGAAGTTCACTGCTGTCTTGCTGAGATGGATGGAGAGAATTAGGGAAGATATCCAATTGATTTGTGGGTATGACTCCAATAAGGGAGTTCATTGGTTTATACAGTCACATGGGATGTCTGTAGACTTAGAAGACTTAACCCCTTCTGGTGCCTGGGGCATCATACGTAGGCAATATCTGACAGACCCCTTCTATTGCCAAGTGTGATGGAACAGTGCTCAAAGATAATAATAAACAAGTATAAGAAAAATAAATTATAAGTACAGTCCAACTGATTTGCAGTGGTTCCAATGTGTTTCACAAGGTACAGGTTTAATTAAGAAATCAGCAATTTGATCCTTGGTATCGCAATAAACAAATTCAACAAAACCCTTTTTAACTAGGTCTCTCACATTTTTATAACGTATATCAATATGACGAGATCTGAAGCTGACATCATCCCTGACCGAAGAGGCTATGACGGACTCATTGTCCTCGTGGAGAGTGATAGGTAGTGAAGGTTGTGTCCAAATGTCTGAAACTAATTCATATATCCATGTGAGAAGTGTGCAAGCGTCAGAAGCACTGGCATATTCAGCTTCGGCTGTGGAATTAGCAATGAAGTTTTGGCGACAAACGCGCCAATCTATGGGGCAACCATTTAGGAAGTATATAAAGCCTGATGTGCTTTTTCTTGATTTTTCATCCCCTGCCCAATCGGCATCTGAATAACAGGTAAGTTTGGGGGTTACCCCTTCATCAGGTTCTAATAATAAGACCATGTCTTTTGTATTATGCAAATATCTGAGTAACCTTTTCATAGCAACCCAATGTTGTTCTTTAGGCTCATCTACTTGTCTAGATAAGAGATTTGTACTTAATGATATATCGGGTCTACTCCATCTGCTGATATAAAGGAGTGATCCTATGATGGATTGATATTGAGCTTTATCATGATGCTTGTTACCGTCTAGATAAGCAATTTTATTATAGTCAGTGCGCATGGGTGTATCTGTGGGGTTGCAGTTTTCCATGCCACATCTTTGTAGCAGGTCTTCAATCTTATCCTTTTGTGAGAAGCAAAAACCTCTATCAGTTTTAAAAATTTGTACACCCAGATATTGGTCTATATGACCTAAGGTCTTTAAATTAACATGTTCTCTTAATTTGTTTGCAAATTGTTTGCTGGATTGTTCGTTGGGCCCGATATAAATCAAATCATCAACATAGATTAAAATAATTTCTTTTCCCCCTTCATAAGGTTTTGTCATTACGCACTGGTCAGATCGAATTTGATTATACCCCATTGATTTTAAAGTTTTGGTAAGGCAGTCAAACCAGAGCTTGCCCGATTGTTTTAAGCCGTATAACCCTTTGTGTAGCCTCCATGTTTTGCCGAACTCAACTTGGAACCCTGGTGCCCCATTGACATAAATTTCCTCCTCTAATGGTGCATGGAGGTATGCGGTTTGGACATCAAATTGATAGACTTCTTGATTTGAGATAATGGCTGAAGTCAGTGCCGTTTTTACGCTTTCTGGTTTTACTGTGGGGGAGTAAGTTTCATCATAATCTTCGGGAAAGCGTTGGGCAAAACCTTGGGCTACGAGGCGTGCTTTGTATAGATATGTGTTGTCAGGGAGTGTTTTAATTTTGTAAACCCATCGAGTGCCAATTGGGTGTTTGTGTTGTGGAGGTGTTGTTTTTGTGAATACTTTTAAATTTATTAAACAGTCCATTTCTTTGGACATAGCGTCCCACCATTTTAATTGTTCTGATTCCGGTAATTGGAGCATGTGTTTAAAATTTTTTGGAGTGATGGGTATTTGGTTTGTCTGTGTCACATTGTTCACGTCAAATCTTTTAGGTGGGATGCCTTGTGTAATTCGTTTGGATTTTCTGATTGGTAGTTGTGTATCTGTGTTGTTTGTTCGAGGTGTAACTTTTGGTGTTGTTGTTTGTACATGTTGAATTCTCTGTGGTGTATCTGATATATTTGGTTCTTGGGTTAATACGTATGAGTCATTTGAGTGTATTTTGGTCCAGTTGTGGTTTTCTATGAATGTGGCTGAACGGGAAATTATTACTGTGTTGTTGTTTTTTATGAATTGATATGCTTTCGAACCTGGTGCATATCCTACGAAACGTAATTTTTTGGACACCTCATTCCCCTTCCGTCTGAGTGGTTTGGGGATATTGACATATGCAAAGCAGCCAAAAACGCGAAGATGTGTGAGGTGTGGTTGAGTGCCATATACAAGAAAATAGGGTGTTTGGTTAATAACCTTATTCCATGTGCGGTTAAAAGTGTAATTGACATATGCAAGGGCTTCTGCCCAATAGCTAGGGGGTACATCAGCATCTAACATGACGCTGCGCATCATGGTCTGTAAGATTCCATTTTTCCTTTCACAAATCCCGTTCTGCTGGGGGGTAAAAGGAGATGTTTTGTAATGTATAATGCCTTTGGAGTCAATCCAGTTTTGAAATTGTACAGATGTGAATTCGGCTCCACAATCTGTTTGAATTTTCTTTAATTTGATGTTGTGTTGGTTTTGTATGAGAGTGTAAAAATTTTTTATTTTTTGAAAGGCTTGAGATTTTTCAGTAAAAGCTAAATAATCAATTCACACTGTGCACAAAGGCTGACTAGATTGGAAACTGAATCTTCAATCATATCTCATGATAGATGAGGAATCTCCTCTGCATCAGAAGAGAGGGATTATAGAAGTTGTGTGATACTCAGGTCTTACAATCAATACTTTGCAACTTTCTTAATCTGTACAGGTAGTCCTTGACTTACAACATTTCATTTAGTGACCATTCAAAGTTACAACAGCCCTGGAAAAAATATAACTTCTGACCATTTTTCACACTTTCGTCATGTTGCAGCATCTCATGGTCATATGAGCAAAATCTTGGCAGATGCTTGGCAACTGATTCATATTTATGATGGTTGCAGTGTCCCAAGAGTCATGTGATCACCATTTGTGACCTTTGCAAAATGATGGATAAATGGAAATAGCTTTGCACTAAATAAAGGAAAAGATCAACAAAACTAGAGAAATATTAATTTTAGTTGGAAAGTTTTTCTCTCTCTCTTTTCTTTGTTTCCAATTTGGGTTCTTGTCACCTGTGTTTTCTAGTATATACCATATTTTTTGGACTATAAAACATTCTGGATTATAAAACACACCTAGCTTTTTGGGAGGAAAACAAGAAAAAAAAGCTGCCTCTGCCTCTCAGCAATTTACCTCCTTGCAACAAACAGCAAACAGCCTGGTCAGCTTCAGTGCAGCCTGATTTAGCACGAGCAATTGATTGGCAGTTGGATCTGCCTCCCGGAATACTGTCTATCAGCTGTTCTAGGCTGCAGGGATAGCCACCACCCATCGCCACCATTGCCATCCATTGCTGCTGCCACTTATCACTACCGTGTGCCCCATTTTTGGTCTCCGTGCCTCTCATTTTTGGCCTCTGCATGCCCCATTTTGGCCTCTGTGCATCCCATTTTCAGCTTGTTCCAGGCGGCGGGGATAGGCGATGGGGGCCTGGAACAGGCTGAAAATGGGGTGCACAGAGGATGAAAATGGGATGCACAAAGGATGAAAATGGGTGCAGAGGCAGCGATAGGCAGCAGCGGTGATGGTGGCAATGAGCGGTGGTGATTCTAGCAGTGGGTTGCCCCTGGTTCACACTGGTTCTATAGAACCAGTAGTAAAACTGGCGGGAGGCTACGCCCACTGACCCTGATGTCATGAAAATGCTTCTGTGCATAGGCAGAAGAGCGTGTGCAAATCGGTAGTAAAGGTAAGTAGAACCCACCCCTGGGTGATTCAGAAGGTATATCCAACTGCCAACCAGCTGCTCATGCTAAATCAGGCTGTGCTGAACCTGACCAGGCTGTTTGCAGTTTGCTGCAAGGAGGCAAATTTCTGTGAGGCAGAGGCCCAAGGGTGGGAGCTGGTGGATGGGCAGGGCTTCAGCAATATTTACTGTATAAGATGCACAGACATTTACACCCACTTTTTTTTGTGGGGGGAGTGCATCTTATATCCTGAAAAATATTGTAGTTTTAATTTGAAAAAATAGGGAAAATGCATCGGAGATATGGTACTGGGACACAAGTACATAATCACAGCAAATCAAATCAAATCAAATATTTATTATGGTCATAGACCAGCATAAGTACTGTGGGACACAAGCAATATTTGTGTGACAAATTCATAGTTTCTATGTGTTTGCACCACCTTTTTGGCATCCCTGCGATTTGCAGTAGACTTTTCTAGATGGATGATCAAATCCTTGCAGATGTGGTTTATTGATTTATTTATAACATGCATGACCTACACTTTTCTTCAACTGGAAGAATCTCCAGTGAAGCTTATTGATCAATTAAAAAGTCAATGCTCCCCCCCCCCGTTTACGTCTAAAGACCCAATACCAAAGGAGAAACTATTCTGTGAGAAAAGTAAAGTAAACCCACTCAGTATCCCATTGTTTCAAATTATAGGCATGTATTCCTTCTTCCACCAGATATTCAGTTTAGTGGAAGAATTACTGATGGCAAAGTCTAATGCAAGAGAACTTAGGGTGACTCTGCTTTCCCTCTTTCCTTTGCAAAATTCTGATGAAATAGTGCTGCAGGGTACGATTCAAGCCTAAAAGATCTTTCATAGCAGGTGTTTAACGTTACAAGCTGAGCCTGAATTGATTCTTGGTCACATGGACACTTAAGACACAGCAAATCCTGATTAGAGCTGGTGCATGATTGCACTCAGCATGCCTCTAAGCTCAAAGGTAGTCTCACACAGCCTCTGAAATGCAACATAGGCTGAGCCATTTTTAACAAGAGCTCACACTAATAGGAGATCTGAGAATCAAGTCTAAGCCTATCACTTCAACAAATTGCAATTAGGTTTATATTCAAGTTTATACATCTAAATCATGATATCAGTGGGAGTGAACCAGATTTTTACTTTATTTTTTCAAAGACACACAAGGGGTTTTTTTCTAGAAGAAAAAGGAATAAATGAAACTTCTGCAAACTCAGGAGAAGTGCTATTTACAACAAGTGATCAGACAGCTTAGTCATTTTCTGTGGGTTATGTTAAAACCTAGTTTGAACTTACAGTGATACCTTGGTACTCAACTACTTCAAAACTCATTGAATTTAATACTTGATGCATATTGACATGAAAATGTTGTCCCAGCACTCATTGTTTGTTTGGTATTTGATGCACTGTGGTCAGGGGTGGGTTTCAAAACCTGCTGCTACCGGTTTGCTTATGGGTGCACATGTATGACACTTCTGCGCATATCCAGGCAGCCTCCTGCTGCTGCTGCTACTGGTTTGCCTGATCCAGGGCGAACCAGTAGCAACCCACCACTGACTGTGATAGGAAGAGGGAAACAGCTGCAGAAAATGCACAGGAAGTCGCCATGCTGGGAAGATTGCTGCAAAAGGAAGTTCACAGTGGGTTAACAGAAAGTCAGCCATTCTGGGAAGGTTGCTGACATAGGAAAAGGAACAGACAGGAAGTCCTTCCCAACTGAAACAAAGGATCATATAGTAAGTCACATGGTAAGTCATTTGGTTTGTTTGATACTCTTTGTTTTTAGTAATTGTTATGCCTCCCAGAAACAATTAGTGGTGAGCACTAATGTACTACTGTACTTTTTGTATTTTTGATCCCTGGAAGGAAACGCCTTCTGTTAGGTGAATATCAACCTAACAATGCAATTTCCTTTCTCTATATCTGGCAAAGACATTGGCTTTCCCCAAATCAATGTTGGATATATAAACCATTGAGCAATATAATAATTGTACATTCATGTCACAATCAGCCTGTCTTCCAATAAATATACCCAGTGCTTATTGGAATCTTTAAGCTATAGAAAGCTATAGATAAGATTATAGGAAGTGAAAATATTCACTTTCAGGAACACTCTTACCTCTATGGAATCTGAATTCTAGATATTTGGTAGCTGTGTTATTAACAATAGCAATAGCAATAACAATAGCAATAGCACTTAGACTTATATACCACTTCACAACCCTCTCTAAATGGTTTTTACAGAATCAGCATATTGCCCCAACAATCTGTTGGTTTTCTCTATATTTTATTTTCTGGATTCAATTAAACACCATTGTTGATTTTATAGAACATAAAAAATAATTGGCCTCCCCTGAATGTACATCTTATTTTGGTAAATGATAATGTAAAACAACCAAACAATTTTTGAAAATAACTTCAGGGAAACTATACATAGTTAGGTCATTCATCAAGTCACATAATTGCAGCAAATAACTTTCTAGTCGATGATTGAATCAATAAGATACGTAAATGGAAGCATTTAAATGAAAATCAAATATATTGAAACTGTCAAGACTGACTGACACATGTCCACACTAATAGATTAGATGATTGCCAGAGATAATCATAACAATTCTCATGATCACAGCAATTATCTTGAACCTCTTCAATCATTACAGCCATAGGGATTTTTACAGATAACAGTATGGGATTTGGCTGCCTAACACAGCTGAACTGGGCAAACATAATGGGTTGTTGGACAATCTCCAAAATTGCCTGTGATAGTTGCCTGTTAGAAACTGAAGCATCTCTTGGGTTTTTTCCTATTTCCTCCAGTATGATTTGGTGCTGAATATAATTGTTTTATTCACTATTTGGTAATAGATAGCTGTGATTTTTGAACATAGGAAGCAAAAGAAGCTTCAAGAAGCTATTGTTTGTTTCAGGAAGCAGGATTTTCAAGATGAAAAATATAGCCTATTTCTTCAATGTTCATCTGGAGGAAAGCTGGGCTTTTATTTTAAAGCCTTTCTAGACCCCATAAACCTTGCTCTTTTTCTTTACCTGAAGCCAGCATGTTCCTAGTTTTGTACTGTCCAGCACACATTCATTCCTTCTGCCAACATGCAATGCATTTCCCACTGGTAACTATAGCCAAGTGGAATGAGAGTTAAACAAAGACTGGAAACAAAAGCCAGAAACCACTCATATTCTACTTATGTTTCCCTCTGCTTTAACTTCCTTTCTTCCACCAGTATTTGGCCAATAGTTTAATGTGAAAGGCTTATGTTGGCTGCTCAACCTATAGAAATTTGTTCAGTTTAAATGGCTTATATTATGCCCATGAAGAGAAAATTACCATTAGTCTGAGCTTCATTACAGGATTAAATATAGATTTTTAAAAAGTTTTTTGAAACTCAATTTAACTGCTAAATTGATAACATATTTAGGATAGTTGTTCCATTAAGAGGATTTTTTCATGTTGAAGGAAAGAATAAATCCACTAGAAACATCTTAAAAAGCTGCATCCAATTGTACACCATGCAAATTACTACTACTACTACGACTACTACTACTACGTAGTTTGTGAATTAGGGAGATTTAAAGCTGATCAACCTCTGAATGTTATCTGGGTGTTCAGAACTTAAAAACTGTTTTATCCCTTGCCACCTTGGTAATGGAGCTTGCATATCTATATTAACGTTTTTTTCCTGGAGAGGAGCGGGGAGGGGAGGGGAGGGGAGGGGAGGGGAGGAGAGGAGAGGAGAGGAGAGGAGAAGAGAAGAGAAGAGAAGAGAAGAGAAGAGAAGAGAAGAGAAGAGAAAGAAGAATGAGCATTTTTCAGGGAAAATATTTTTAAAAAACATTTTGAGGCTTTTTCTGCAGTACAAGCGCAGCACTTGGAATATATGCACATAGAATATATGCACAATTATATCATGGTTTAGCAGTGTCTGTAAGAATCCCTAATTACATCAAAATGACACATACATCATGCTATAGTGCTACATAATTATGTCATGACATCTGACACAAGTCTGTAACTCATGTCATTGTCCTATCTTCCCACTCTGGATGACTCCAATTGTCATATTGTCTTAGATAATAATGCAACTGGTGAAGCATTCTACTTCATTCTAGCTTTCTATATACTTATTACTATAGTGCCTGTTCATTTACGGGCTTCAACATCTAAACATAAATTGCCTACCTATTAATTGGCCTTAGTCTATTACTGTACCCATATATCCATTTTTTCCCTCGGATTGTCCAGGCCTTAATATCCTGAGTTACACTATCCAAGGTCACTTGTGATATAGTGTATCCTCCCCTAATGTCAAGATAAACTTTACCCATCAGATAATTGACATAATTAAAAAATGGATTGCTTCTTTGAGAACCTATTCATAACTAACATCCAATAGTAAAAATGGCACCCAATAAAATGATAGTCATTCAGATGTGATGGGGCATGCTTACTCTAAAGCAGTGGTTCCCACTTTTTTTGGCCATGCCCCACTTAAGCATCTCTAAAATCCTGATGTCATTCCCCCACCCCACCCCCCATGACATATAAGTAAAAGTAAACTCTACTCATGCGGAGGAAGCCTAAAAGGCCATTAAATTGGTTTAAACAAGGTTCCAAATTGCCCCCATTAAAAATCAAATTGCTCCCCTGTGGGGCGTGGGCCCCACATTGGGAACCACTGCTCTAAAGCTATATTTGATCATGTTCTTCATGAACAGTTAGGGGCAAATAATTTGCTGCTAATGGATTGGGCAACTTCATTGTTGTACTGTGGATTCAGACATAAGCAGAAACTGAAATGTCTACAATAAGCCTAATTATAACAGTTTTCCCATTCTGCTATCACCTGCCCCTTGACAATCATCTTATCGAATTTTCTAACCCACGTGACAGTTGTTTTTAACAAACAAAGGTAGTGACTACCCCTATACATGACAATCATTTCTAGCTTTCTATAACTTAGAAATGAACTGAAAAAATAGCTTTCGTCTCATTGAATTAGCTGAATATTCTGCTCATGAGGTCTTTTTTTTTCTCAAAAAAATAAAATCATTGCAGATGACAGGCATTTTAGAGCCTAAAATCCAGCATTGAATTCATCCAGGCTAAATACAGTAATGAGAAAGGCCCAAGAAAATTGGAGATCTACAAAAATGAAATTGGAAGGGTTCATAAAGACTACTGGATAATTGGAAATCAGCATGACAATTTATATAAAGGTCCTCAGTGCATTTCGTTTTTCCCAGCAATAAGTGTAGGAATAAAGATAAGACAAAATATTATGAAAGTGGAGATAAAATTACACATAGTTGGAAGTATCCTTTTCCAATTCTATTTGAAAATGTGCTTCTAAGAAACTTCAAATTACTAATATGATGCCAAAGGTCTATCAGGAGCCTACCATGCTTTTCATTTCCCTCCACATTAATTCTTTATTTTTTAAAGTGACTTAATTGGCCTACACTATTTATCTGCCAGTTTTCCTATGCTGTTGCACACTTCATTCATTCCAGTGGTGGGTTGCTCCTGGTTCGGTCCAGTACTTGCAAACCGGTAGTAATGGTGGTGGGAGGCTCTGCCAACCTGCCCGGACATCATCATGGATAATCTGCACACGCGCAGAAGCACACGCACAAGTCCGCTCCCATTGCGAACCAGTAGTAAAGGTAAGTGGAACCCACCCCTGGTCCATTCCTTTGCTGCACAGCCCTCTCCTATTCTGTATTCAATCACAAGCCTTTAGTTGATTGGAGGGCAAACAATGTCTAACTGTCTTTTTATCATCAATTAAAGATAAATGGTGAAAGAAGAATTCTGAGAATGTGACTTGGAGGGCAAAAAAGAAACTAACAAACCCCTAGAAATATGTTGGTCAAGGGAGAGCAGAAAGGGAACATGGGGGAATAAGGGATGTAGGAGTAAGGGGGAAATGATAGAAAAATTAATAGAACATTGTGTTGCAACAAAAAACCATCAACTTCTTCAAACAAAAGAACAATCAGACAACAGGTAAAGAAAGCGATGTATAAATAAATACTAATGAAGTTCTTCTAATTCTGTGACATTTACAAATTTACATGGATAATGTGAATACTGCTGACACTACACATATATTTCCTGTTATAGTACCGTTGTAATGTACAATACTTCCATGCCCAGAACTTATACAAATATTGTTGAAACTCCAAATAAATGTAATCCTGAGTCTGTATCAGTACAATACATGTATCTAGTTGGTGCAATGTGAGTAACATTCTGTAGCTTTGCAAAATAGCCACTATATTTGAAATAATAGTTACTATAGAAAAATGTGAACATGCTTGGGATAAAACTTGGTTTTATTTGTTTGTACTTGTGGCAAAATGACCCTCAGATTATCAGTATTGTCTTTCTGTTGGAAGAGAATTCTGCATGCGGCACAGCTAAAATTAGGACTATTTCTTCTCTATCTTGCCAGAAAGAATGATGTGAATGTTTTGATTAATGAAAGCTGTGATTAATGGAAGATGTCCATAATCTATTGGGCCAACTAGTGAAGAAGATAGCATATGGAAAATTCTAAATTGATATGATTACAGCTGTACTGTAAGCTGTAAACAGCATGAACTAAACAAAGAAATAAAAGAAAAAATAGTTATATTTTGGATGTGTGAAAATAAAAGAGAAAGAATACAATAGATTTTGAATGAAGGTGGTCCAATCTTGTGAAGTGGATTTGATCAATATATGTAAGAAAGTTAAGATATAGGTTAGTCATGGTTGAAATGTCAGAGAGTAATATATTTATTTATTACCCACTGGATAGTCTGGGTGGGTATAAAAGTACTGTAGAGTGTAATTTGTTGTGAGGAATTAATTTTTGTTGATAGCAAAAATGGCTATGTACAGAACAATGTTTCTGCTCACTTTGCAATATGGAAGTGATTGGTGGATATATCAAGGGAAATCTAAACGTAAATTGAATGCAAACAAGTTACTTAAGAAACAAGACGATACAGAATCAACTGTGAATGAGGGCTGAATGAATGAGAATTGAATTACCAATCTAAAAGATGTACAATGAATGGTTGGTTATATAGAGAAAATGAGTTTCAAATAGCTAATAGCAAATATATTAAATAAGAATGAGCACAAAGGGAGTTTGTGAAAGATGCAATTGGATGGAGTTGATGAGATCCAAGAAGGAAAAAGGAGAAGAAAGAGAAGGCGAAGGAGAAGAAGGGGGAGAAGAAGAAGGAGGAAGAGGAGAAGAAGGTGGAGGACGAGAAAGTCAGACCAAAGGAGGAGAAAGTCAGAGCAAAAAGAATCTATGAGTCAGTGTATGTGATTGGTGGAAACATGGATGATTTGGAAGTGCTATACGGAACTGCTATTGGTATAAACTAAAATGAACTATCTTTTCATTTCCTTATCTCATTCATTTAATTTCCTTGGTTATTGTTTTTAACACCCCTTCTATACCTTTTGAAGTTTTTGTTTAGTTAGATGAAATAATTTGCTTTGAAAATATTTTTTAAGAGGAGACTATATTTTGGATAAAATTATCAAGGGCAGAGGAATGTATTATTCCTAAATTGTGAGTTGGCTAAGGACAGTAGGTAAGAAAGTTCTGCCTCTAAATGACTCTACCTTGGCCGGTTCTGTGGGTGTGGCTTGGTGGGCATGGCATGGCTTCGTGGGCGTGGCTTGGTAGGCGTGGCAGGGGAAGGATACTGTAAAATCTCCATTCCCTCCCCACTCCAAGGGAAGGTTACTGCAAAATCCCCATTTCCTCCTGTTCAGCTGGGACTCAGGAGGCAGAGAATAGATAGGGGCGGGGCCAGTCAGAGTTTTTACTACCGGTTCTCTGAACTACTCAAAATTTCCGTTACCGGTTCTCCAGAACTGGTCAGAACCTGCTGAAACCTTCTGTGTTGTTCCATTTCAAACAGTGTCTCCCAGAAACTGAAAATATAGTTGGGCTTCCCTCCCCCTCCCCCCCCCACACACTTTATATTACTAAGTAAAACTGATCTTAGTACATGGTGTATACATTATATTTTTCATCCAAACCTAACAAGCTTCTGTGATTGCTCTGGCAAAATGGCCCACCAAAACAAATTTGTCACTTTACATTTTCACCTACTGAATGTATATCATTGGCTCTCCCTCCCTTTATTCCCTCACTTAAATGTCAGCTTACCAGGGTAATTCTTGCTGTTATTATTAGTTCGTAACAAAGCCATTCTGAAATGTCAGCTGTAATGAAAAAGGTATGAAAACAGAAAAAGACACTTATTTGCAGATTCCACAAAATCATAGCATCTGGGCACATCATTCACATTAAAAAGAGAACCATGATTAAGAATGGGGCAACTTATTGGAGGTCATAGGTTCAGATCGAAATTTGATCCATATCCATAAATTAGTATATTTACATTTCACACAGCCTTCTGGATTTAGTTTTATAAAGTCTTAGTAAGACCACACTTAGACATACTGTATTGCATCCAGTTTGGCCATCATACAGTATTATAAAAAAGATGCAGAGAAACTCAAAAAAGGGTGCAGAAAAGAGCAATAAGGATGATTAGAAGGCTGGACCCTAAAACACATGAAGAATGGTTGGATTTTTGGTTTGCTTAGGATGTTTTGAAGGGCTTTGGTTGGCTTGTGTGCTACTCTGATTCCATGTGGTTGTAGTAGTCTATTTCTGAGATATTCTTGATGTATGGCAGTGTAATTCTTTTTAGGGCTATGTTAGTTTTTGTTGTATTGGGTTGAGTGGTCAGGGACTTTTTGATAAAGTTGCATGGATATTCATTTTGTTGCAATGTGTTGTATAGATGCTCCATTTCCTTTTCTTGCTGTTCTGGGTTGCTGCAGTGTGTTTGGTCTCATTTAAATAAAGTCCTTATACAATTCCTCTTGTGGGAGGTTCAGTTGTTGCATTGGTAGTAGAGCACTGGTTAGTATGGGTGTTTTTTCTGTAGACTTGCATTTTTATTTTGCCATTGTGGTCTCTGCTGATCAGGATGTCCAGGAAGGAAGGGTAGTGAATTGTTGTTTTCTTCTTCTCTAGTAAACTGGATTCCTTTAAAAATGTTATTGATGGTTCTGTGGATGTTCTCTAATTGGTCTTTTTTATTATGGTGAAGATGTCATCTACATATCTGATCCATATTTTTGGTTGTATTTGTGGAAGTGCTATGACTTCTAGACGTTGCATGATGACCTCTGCTATAAATCCTGAAATTCTGATCCCATAGGTGTCCCTTTAATTTGTTGATAAATTTGGCCATCAAATGGCAAGAATTTAAGCAGAGATTTATGAGATCCATAATTCTGGTGCTTTGATCTTTGTTAAGATCAAAATTAAGTCAAGTGTACTGTGAAGCAATGTAGTCATGGATTCTTTGGATAATTCTGGATCTATAGACATCAATGTGACATCATCTATGTAACATCAAATGAGACTATGATTTCATCCTCATCTATAGTCACATTCCTGATTGCTTGAAGATACTGTAGTGGAGAGTTAATGGAGTGTTGGCTTCCTCTTGTCAGATGCCCAAGCCTTTTTGTTAGTTCTTTTGCAATGTTGTATGTAGAGGTCCCTGGTAGAGGTACAATTGGATGGAGGGGTATGCCAGGTTTGTGTATGGAGCATCCATACAAATGTGGGAGGATGGATCTGCTGCTTCTAATCTGCATCATTCCTCTTTGGTAATTTGGCCTTTCTTAGTGAGGTCACTGACGGTTCTCTTGATCTGGTTGTCTATTTTTTGTATTCTGTTGGTGTTCACAGGGATGTAGGTTTCTTTGCCCTCCAGTATTTCTTTTACTTTTTGTAGGTGTTATGCTCTGTCCATCATCCCTGTGGTTTGGTCTTTGTCTGCAGGTAGGATGATGATGGTCTGGTGAGGGTCCTTTTTTAGGTTTCTGAGGGCTACTCTATTTTAGGTTATAAGTTGAAACGTCTGCAAGAAAACACGCAAACTCAAAGAGCACCAAGGTCCCCCTCATTATATCTTTTGTTTGGTTAGTGCATTTATTTCAACAAAGGGACTACCCAGGGAGCTTCATATGAAAATTGTTACAGATAAGGAAAAGTATTAAAATAAATTGGAAAGGACAAGACATGAAATGTGGTTCTAACCATTTCTGAAGCTATTATTTCCTTTGGAAAGTAAATCATTCTTTATAACTATAAGTCCTTTGTTGTTTAATGACTTTAGAAATGACCTATTATTCTGGAGTAAATTATGCCATTACTAATTACTGGTATGACAAGAAAACAAGAATAATTAAATCTGTAGGTTTTAAATATACTGAACAGTTACTCAAAACCTACCCTAAGGAGCATTTCTTATAACTACTAGAACTGTATTATGAAATTTACAGAAGTCATTTAGTTAAATAAGACCATTTCTTATTAATGATTACACAGAACTATCTTTGAAAGACAAATCTGAATTATAGTGCCTGTCTGTGCATTAGTGCAATAAGGAAATAGCTGTGGAGTTAATGTATGAAATTAGAATTATGTTAATTTTTGGACTTTAGTAAAATGGTTGACTTCTTATCCAATATATATAAGAGCTTAAAAATGAAAGTCATTACTAAAAAAATGACTTTCTATTTTTGATTATTAAACAAAGGTATGACTCTGCAATTCCATATTGTTTTAATATAAATATAAATATAAATATAAATATAAATATAAATATAAATATAAATATAAATATAAATATAAATATAAATATAAATATAAATATAAATATAAATATAAATATAAATATAAATATAAATATAAATATTTCTTTTTCTTTCTTTTTCGTAGGTTTTATGTGCATTTCTCTCTAGCCAGGTTCTACCTACGTAAGCCAAGATGTTATGTAGCCCTGGTTCTGTGAAATCTCATTCACAAGTTTCTGGGCTTTTTTTCTCTTGCTAGCAGACAGCCAACTCTGTGCTGCTCTTTGGGAGACTCAGATAGATCTGTTTCTGTCTTATAACATCTTGGCTGTTCCAGAACCTGGAAACATTGTACCTTTACAGGGAGGATACATGAGATGAGGGTGTGGCTCACTGACGAAGCCTTATAAGGCAGAAATAGATCTATTTGAGTCTCCCAAAGAACAGCACAGTGTTGGCTGTCTGCTAGCAAGAGAAAAAAAGCCCAGAAACTTGTGAATGAGATTTCACAGAACCAGGGCTGCATAACATCTTGGCTTACGTAGGTAGAACCTGGCTAGAGAGAAATGCATATATATATATATGTGTGTGTGTGTGTGTTTTCTGAGGTTTTCGCGGGTGTTTGTATGTAGGTCTTTGGTTATTCGGGTTTTCTCCCGCGTAAAATTGGAAGTGTCTTGGCGACGTTTCAACGAAGTCTTATTCGTCATCTTCAGGCTGGTGTTCTCAGCTTTGGCTTGCTCCTGGAAGCATGAAGCCGAGAACACTAGCCTGAAGATGACGAATGAGACTTCGTCGAAACATCGCCAAGACACTTCCAATTTTACGCGGGAGAAAACCCGAATAACCAAAGATATATATGTGTGTGTGTGTGTCTGTGCGTGTGTGTGTGTGTGTGTGTGTGTGTATAGTGTTTACTGAGACACCTGGTCTATCCCAACATGTGGGAGGGGGCATTCTGCTCCCTTTTGCCTTTCAGCTCCAATCCAGGAACCCTCAAGCTGGATTGGAGCTGAAAGGCAAAAAGGAGCAGCATGCCCCCTTTATATACTGTATATATATGAATCTCTCAGAAAATGTGAATCTATATTCCCAGCATTTATATCAAACACATTTGTGACCTTGAGCAAATGGAAGCAATGTCAGACTATCTATATTCAGATGTTATATGAGACCAAACTGAACCAATAAGCCAAAGCTTCTGTGACTTATTCAGACTCACATGGATGCTAAACATTTATGCTAAAAATAAGCAGTATGCCATTGGATGGATGGATGGATGGATGGATGGATGGAGTTATCGTGAATCTGCTGGAGAATTAAAAATAAAAACAGCTCTTAAATATGATTTTTACTAGTATGTGGGAAGCTTGAATCATATTGTTATAACTATATCTGGGTTATAACTATATCTGTCCTGATCTGTATGAAATTTCCGACCAATTCTTACCTTGAATTCCAAGCATTTTCAAAAGTTATTTTGCTTCTTTTTTTCTATCTACTTATTAATATTGTATGCCAATATTGTATTGCATTATCTTATAGGTGATTATGTTAACTTAGTTTTTTTTTTAGCAATGTATTATTCTAGAGGCATAATAAGCATTGTATGTAGAGTCTAATGTAAACGAAAGGGCCTTAGTAAAAATGAACTTTTCAATTTTTGTGATAGGAAGTAAAGATCTCATCTTGAAAGAGACATGGTCCCGGCAGTATCAATCTTGTTTTTATTAAGTGAGAGGAATGTAAGTTCTGTGCAGATAACAGGCCTTTGTTCCAGTTGCTCATAAAACATTATCTAAATTCATTTGTCTAATACAACATGGTTTATCCAAAATACAAATCACCAACTTATAATAAGGTTCTTCGATAAAATATGTGACTTGAAACTATTTATTATCTTAAAAAGTTCAAGATTATTATGATGTCTCATATACATATAGAAATTGATTTACCCATAAAAATGCAT
This sequence comes from Ptyas mucosa, assembly GCA_012654045.1. Taxonomy (NCBI): domain Eukaryota; kingdom Metazoa; phylum Chordata; class Lepidosauria; order Squamata; family Colubridae; genus Ptyas; species Ptyas mucosa. The sequence continues at coordinate 1,440,119 of WNWU01013639.1, read as the reverse complement.
CTACCAAAGAGCCTATGAAACAGAAGTGTCAGGTCTGATAAGGGCCTTATTCCAGCTCTGGCTCTCTTATGTACAGTTAGCTAATCAAACATAATTCATATTGCTCTAGTTTGCCATAGCTGCTGATTTGCCAGTTGCACTCAGCCATAATAGTCCCATATTTCCCAACAGCAAACATGAACATGCAGTCATAGCAGCACAATGCTCCGTTGAAATTTTGGAACTGACTACCATTTAATTAGTAGACTTTGAAGTCAAACATGGTCTGGCTATATTTTGAGGTAATCATATATTGCTTACATTTTGATGCAATTTTAAATATACATGTGTGTGGGTCTTTCTAACATATTCAACTATTTGTATAAGGTCAAAACAAAAACAAAAATAAAAATAAAACTACCAGCAACACAACAGCAGAAAGAAAAAAATCGTAACAAATGTTACCTTCTTATATGAGGTAATCCAAGCAGCATCTCTTTGGTCAATAATGTTTGGATTTACCTGTTGGAAATTTGTTTTATTGTTGAACTTACACCCCAAGTTTCCTTAACTGAAATCAAATTATTATGCTTACTATTTCATTTAGTCTCCATGCTAACACAGTGAATGATGGGCACAAAATCACACAGTGAACTCTGTGGTTGAGGGTGGGCATGAAACTTGGTATTGTAGCCCATCTTAATAGTAGCCCATCTTGGTTGCCATGATGTAAAAAAGATGTTGAGACTTTAGAAAGAGTGCATAACAGAGCAACAAAGATGATTAGGGGACTGGAGGCTAAAACATATAAAGAACGGTTTCTGGAATTGGATATGTGTAGTTTAATGAAAAGAAGGACTAGGGGTGATACGATAGCAATGTTCCAATATGTCAGGGGTTGCCACAAAGAAGAGGGAGTCAAGCTATTCTCCAAAGGCACTTGAGGGCAGGACAAGAAGCAATGGATGGAAACTAATCAAGGAGAGAAGCAACCTAAAACTAAGGAGAAATTTCCTGACAGTCAGAACAATTAATCAGTGGAACAACTTGCCTCCAGAAGTTGTAAATGCTCCAATACTGAAAGTTTTTAAGAAGATATTTGATAACTATTTGTCTGAAATGGTATAGGATTTCTTGCCTAAGCAGGGTGTTGGACTGAATACCACAAAGGTCTTCTTTCGAATTCTTCTATTCTGTTCTGTTCTGTTCTGTTCTGTTCTGTTCTGTTCTGTTCTGTTTTACTCTACTTTACTCTACCCTACCCTACCGTACTCTACTCTACTCTACTCTACTCTACTCTACTCTACTCTACTCTTATTCCTATTCATTACATGTGCTCCTATTAACATAGTCAAAACTATACATGGAGGTCCTAGGCTAAGAAAGGCTGATTTTTATTTTTATACTAATGTATCTCAACATAATGGACTCGAGTATCAATTTCTCAAAGAAACATTAGACTTGGTCTTGATCACGTCTCAAAGTCATTGAATATTTTATGCTTAAGTGAACATTCAAAGCAAAATATAGATCACCTGTCATTTCCCCACAAATTTCCTACATCAAATTGGCAGTTTTTCCACACACTATTAGTTAACCATTGCAACTTATTCCTAAAATAGATTGTTTTTATCAATAATGAAATAAAATCAGGAGACTGATAAAAAGACAATAACTTTTATTACTGTGAAACTAAATAAACCAACAGGTTGTAGAAAGGAGAGAAATGCTAAAGAAAGGAAAACTTTTTTTTAGCATATGAATCTTGTTTTTTCTAATCTACTTTATCATGTCATTTCAGATTTGGTCATGTTATCTGTAACCTAAAACAATATTCATATGAAACATTAGACTAATGTATCGCCAGGATGCAATGTGGGACTTGAACATCCAAGTTGGAATGTGTACAGAAATTACTAGTTTATGAATATATCATAAAATACAGCAGTATAAAACACTTGGTAAATATTACCATTACCAATTTGTAATCACATAACAGCAGCAATCAAATATTACATAAAATTGCAATATGTTACAAAATGAGCAGTAAAACAGTGGGTTATTTTAATACCATTTGCAAAAAGGGAAATGAAATTAGCTTCAGAGACTAAAGAGATATCTTTATCTGGCACTGTAAGGTCCTTAATAGTAACGTCAAGAAAGCACAGATGAGGAAGTCAATTACACAAAAACCTGTTTAGGATTAAAATAACATTCCTTGAAACTTAAATCCTTGGTTTGGATTCATCTTTCTGGAATGGGCCTTAACTTGCATGACTTATCAAATAAGTCACAGTTGCACATTATGTACTAAGCCATGAACTATAAACTATACAAACTACATAACAAAATGTAGTGGTTAATTTTATGCTATATACCTTGCTAAACCAAACATGTTTTTCTGTGTGAACCCACACCAAATTTAAGGCTTTATATTCAAGTATGAAGAAATTAGAATCTATTCCTTTTTTGAACAATGGGGGAAATTCAAATTTTGAAGAAGGAAGAATGAAATTGCCAAGTCATAATGAAGTTCAGAATCTAATAGAAGAGAGAATTTGTAGCTCAGGTTAAACTATGAGGATTTTTTGTGCTCTCTGAGCTCGGCTATTTGCTTTCAGGTGTTTCGTTCCAATGGACAAATGATATTACTTGGTCAGTTAATTAAATATCTGCAAGCAATCAAATTCAGAGAGCACCAAGGACTCCAAAGTCCAGGATGTTTTTTTTTGCTGAACATGTTCCTTGTTCAAATGCATAATCAGCAATGGAGATTTTACTTGGCTCTTTAGAAATATGAAGCTGATAACTAATCAACAAATTAATGTTAAGGGTAGAATTAAAAGACTTTAGCAGTTCGCCCAAAATTGATTGAATGAATAATTTCTTACTTTATAACCTACTAATTTTAATACCTGAAGTGGCAATTTGAAAGGTGATATACTGCAATAACATGCACTTATACTGAAAAGTTAGCTTTCCCAAATTATTAACTTTATATTAATATATTTTATGGGATGTGGTGGCTCAGTGGCTAAGACACTGAGCTTGTTGATCAAAAGGTCGGCAGTTCAACAGTTCGAATCCCTAGTGCCACATAATGGGGTGAGCTCCCGTTACTTGTCCCAGCTTCTGCCAACCTAGCAGTTTGAAAGCATGTAAAAAATGTAAGTAGGATTTGGTGGGAAGGTAACAGCATTCCGTGTGCCTTTGTTGTTTAGTCATGCTGGCCACATGATCACAGAGACGTCTTTGGATAGCGCTGGCTCTTCGGCTTTGAAATTGAGATGAGCACCGCCCCATAGAGTCGGGAACAACTAGCATATATTTGAACCTTTACCTTTAGCTAATATATTTTAATCTTATTATTATGAGTTAATATTTCCACTCCTGTACAGTAACGTGTTTTTAAGTTTTGTAAGATAGCTCAGTTGCTCTTTGATTTCATTTTTATACTATTTGCACTAAAAAAATATCATATCCAATGATACAAAACCTATTCTCCAAAGTACCTGGGGATAGGACAAGAAGCAATAGTTGGAAACTAATCAAGGAGAGAAGCAACCTAAAACTAAGGAGAAATTTCCTGATAGTTAGAACAATTAATCAATGGAACAGCTTGCTTCCAGAAGTTGTGAATGCTCCTGTCAGCATTCAGCTTTGGAAGCCATATTAGACTGGAAGCTTTCAAGCTGCCAGATCCAGCACTGGAAGTTTTTAAGAAGAGATTGGACAACTATTTGTCTGAAATGGTATAGGGTTTCCCACTTGAATAAGGGGTTGGACTAGAAGACTTCCAGGGCCCCTTCCGATTCTGTTATTCTGTTAAAAAGTCACATAAATCAGGCACAATATAAATACCTCACACAGAATAGCCTAAAGTGTAGAGCTCCTTGAAGATGGGCTCCAGCATGGGTCTTAAAGCTTGGAAAATTAAACATCTGGTCCAGGTGACCGACCCAGATTGGATCCTACAACATTACCCTGTGCCACATATATTCACCTTCATTCATATAAAAAAACTAGCCTTTATTTTTATCCCATATCATAATGATAACATTTTTGTTCCAGTTCTTCATAAAATTAATTTTTAATATAACGATTACATGAAAAAATAAATGTCATCTTGGTAGTTTTAAAGTAAATTCTAGTAATTTTTTTTTGCTCCTATCAGTTCATCCATCCTAACCATTGTCTTCTCTTCTACATTTGTAAACCTTGATATGCACAATACTTTGTCCTGTTTAGTATCTACTCACATCACATGCCCAAAGTATGAGTTTCTGATTGCTGATCGTCACCTTAGGAGATCAGTATTTTCTTGATGCTCATCTCAAGACAGCAAAGAAGACCAGTGAAATAGTCTTTATTTAGTCCATGTTTAATTGGTTCTTTTTACAATCTATATTATTTTTCATTAATGTCTCCAAATTCATAACTCCAAACTGTAAATTGTATATGTATGTATATTTCTATCTTAATATCCATTATTATTAAAAAGGGTATTCTGATCTTAGGTTTGCCAATTTTAAACCTAATTTCAAATACCCTTTTCCTCTACATCTTTGAACTAAGAAGCCCATATAGGTTTTGAATGGCATGGAGGGCCATACTCCAAAGGGTAAGTGGAGCCAAAGCAAAAAAAGTAGCCAAACTAGGTTATAAACTGAATGTGCTAGTTATACACATTTGATTAAATTCCTTTCTATATACTTAATCATTTTCCCATTCAGAAAAAAAAAATTAAAAATTCTGTGGCAATTTTTAAAAGCCTTTGGAAACCACACCCAAAACTTTGGGGGGCACATACACACTCTTAAATCATCAATTATATAGGTGCCCTTTATAAAAATATATGTGCCTAGTTCAAGTTTTGTGAACAGACCAGCTAACTAGCTCACTTGAGTTTTAAAATTCGCCGAGAATACCATATCCCTTAACAATGCAGCCAGTGTTCTATGCCAGAAGTGATTACCTGTGAATGAATGGCTGGGGAACAAGCCTTACTCATCAGCATTCAGTGCCACTGACACAACTTGAAGGAGGAATGGGGAGGGGGGGAGAAACTCTCACTAAAAGAGAGAAGGTGAGCTGATAAAATGGGATCAGTGAGGCAGAAAATAAGGACACTGCAAAATTGCTTAGGGACAGAAAAATTCACAGGCCTTAAAAGTTGTACATTTGAGCAGCACCCCATGTCCTCCTTATGCTGCTTGTGTTTTTCTGTGAACTTATCACTGTAGCAATGAATCATTAAAAAGAGAGGCAAAGGTACCTACCATATACAGAGTCTGTGGATAACAAACACTTGTTTTGAAGCTAAAAGTGGAAAGAAGTTTCAATTTCTCATTCCTGGGAAGTTGAAGAATCCTGACTCCAAATGAAAGGGACAGATTTGGCCATCCCAGTTGTTTCCAATTTTGTTTGTGACTGAACAGCTACAAGTAATAAAGGTACAATACTCATCCAACTCACAGATTAAGAGAAAAACTATACTCAAGAGAGTAGACAGATCTGGGCAATGGTTAGTGATAATACTGAATAGAAAATACAGTTGAAATGCAAGACTTCTCTCTCCTTGCTGTTGTACCTCAATTACCTTGGCATACTGCAACTGCCTGGCAGAAACGGTGTTATGATGCTAATATTGAAAATTGAAAGAAAATACAGGCAATTAACATTAATAACAGTCATGAAACATTCTACCTGCAACCTTTAGCTAAAAGTACTTTGTACCTATCTCTTATAATTCTATCCAACCAAAAGCAATAAAATGTAATTATAGCTTTTTCAGCTTTTAAATAAATTGAAAAATATCTGCATTTGAAAGATACTTTCTGATACTTTACTCTGAGGGAGCAACATTTGTGCTGAGCCCAAACTCTTTATATTATTTGAGGATGAAAGGAAAAGAAAAAAAAATGGGGGAAGAGTGCAGTAGTGAATTATTAAAGTAAGGGCAAATAAAATATCAATGGATTTTTTTTTAAAAAACTTCCTCATTGATAAATAAAATCATTTGGTGGAGCAAAAAGACTTATGACAATAGATGGTTCAGTTTTAATTACAGTAAAAATATATTTTGGATTGTGACCTCCCCATGTATTCATATGATTTCTAAAAGGTATAGGCATCCAAATACTTCATATCAACTTCTTTTCAAAGAATCATAGAATATAAGGATTGAAATGGGCATGGGAGAGGTTGGCCCATCATACAAATAGAATAAAATAGAAATCATACAGTATAGTTGAAAATATACCAGCCACATGCAAGGCTAAATTACTGAATGGAGGGAAACTTCAGGCTATCTAGTTTAATCTTTGATTTTGCTAGTCATAGTGAGACCATATCTAAACTATTCTAAGAATCTAGATAGATTACTCAATATTCTTCCAAATAAATATTGGAATTGTCTAACATTCTACAAAGTGTAATCTGAATTACATGAGAGTCAAAGTTATTTTGAGACCAGCAGAGCTTTGTTTTTGTCATCACAATGCATGATATAGTGCAAACCCATTGTTTACCATGCCAGAATAATAACTTAGTTTTAGAACTCCATCTTAGAAATGTGATCCATTGCAAATAGTGAGAATGATTTTACCTGGATATTAATTCTCCCTTGGAATTAGGTATATGTAGCAAGACATTTAGCAGAAAGGAAAAACTTATAGTGATGCTGATTGACTACCATTTGTAGATTTACATGTACTCCAATTAACTCTAACATTTTTTGCAAAATATTTTTTGCAAATAGAAAAAAGCAAAATACAACTACATCAACTGCTTTAATCAAAGAAAGAAACATATCCAACATTGTTTCTACCTGGAAATGTTTCTGGATTTTGTGTTTGAGATTAGAAAGAAAGGAAACTTTGACTTGGGTTTTGCTGATTAGATAAATTTGTTGTAGTAGAAATGACTAGTACATAGCAAACATGAAAAGTAAAAAGTTGAAACTGCAGTTGCGGGGCTGTCAAATTTGTAGCCCACTGGCCGGATGCGTCATGTGCTGGTCACACTCACACTGGTTTAGCGAAGGAGGGAAACAAGTCACGATATGTGTCACGTGATGCTGCTATGATGCCACAAGTTTGACACCCCTGCTGAAATGTTACTATTTTATTCTAGTGCATTAAAAAAAATCAGTAATCAATGCTTTTCTTTCTTTTTCCTCCCTTCCCTTATTCTTTTTATTTTCCTCTCCCCCTTTTTTTACTATTTTCATTTTCTTATGTGTTTTATATCTTAATAAGCTTAATAAAATTATTAAAAGATTAAAAAAGAATTTAAAAAAGCAAAATACAATATTATGTTACATAAAAGCAATATTTAACTGTTACTTGGGACCCATCTTTGCATCTGTTTAGGATATTACTATTATTATGTCACTATTTCTAGCCAGCTTTGGTGTGTTAGAAACCGCTCACAAGTGTGGGTTAAAAAAATGTCAGAATGTTGGCAATGGCTGCATGATCAAATCCTACCCCTTTTAAAACACATAAAAATTGGGGAGCATTTTATTTGGGGAGTTGCAATCCCCAACTCTCCTGCTTTTTTTACCAGACATTCTTGGTTGCATCACTGGCTATATTTTATTGGGAAAACTGCAAAGCCATTGTATTTTATTTTTCCAAACTGATTAGATCACCATCCCTAATAAGCTCTGTTCATCCTGTATTCCATAAGAAGTTTTGATACAATACTAGCTCCTAATGATGCAGCTGATAAAGATGATTAGAGCTATATACCGTGGAATGCTTGCTCAATTATTAGGAAGGCTCAGTTCTTACAGATTATTTAAGTGATTAATCTCTTCCATTTGCAGCTCTAATGGAAACATGGTCAGGTATTAAAGAAATTGGAACTACAACAGCACTTATATAGTATATCAATTAATAGAAGCCCCTCATTACATGGGGGAATATCAATTCCTCAGGCAATGTAAAATCCTACTTCTGTTGCAAATGTTCATTTTCCGTAGTTTACTGCACCATACAATATATACTGATATTTGGTTATAGAAATAAGCATTAAATTGCTTAATTGCAGTTATCTACTATCCACCAGAATCAATAGTCAGCTTGCTGAGGATTTAGCCCCATAGCTTTAGCATTATCTAAGATAGATTCCCTCCTGCAGATTTTCTTTCCCTTTTTTAAAGAAAATAAATATATTAGTATTTATAACTGTCTGTATCTGTCTAGGGCAGACCTATCCATTGCCAGGGCAAGAGGCTTGATTTAATCTGGACTGAAGATGTGCTTCCTTTATTTAATGATAACTTAACTCCAGGTTATCACTATATTGATTTTATTATTTAAGGCAAATCTCCTTCCATAATATTCCACAGGGCCAGAGCATTTGTAAGATGGCTATTAGATTGTTTATAAAAAGCACTTTAGCCCTTTCCCCTGTTAATATGGATTAGGAATTTCCAGAGCTACTGAGAACTGTCTATAATTCTGCCATTCAAAGAGCACTAGATCTTTTATTTTCAGTTGCTGAAAAACTGACCCCTAAAAAATAATTCCCAAACTTGGTTAACATCTTATTTACACATCAACTGTATTGAGAAAACTATGAAAGACATTCAAATATTAATAAGGCTCTTTCCCATAAGGTTTTTCATATTACTGTGTTAGAGCAAGCAAAACTTTATTATCAGGCAAAGAGCAGGCAAACATTGTTACAAAACTGCAAAGCCATTTTATTTTATTGTAATAAGCAACTGGTCATTTAAGGCTGTTTGAAGTTATGATAGTTTTGGAAAGGGTGCTTTGTGGTCTGGTCTGGACATCATACAATGTTCTCCCTCTCCCCCCTCCCAGCAGTTACATGACCGCATTGGACTACTTGGCAACTGGCTTGCATTTGCAATAAGTTAAAGCATCCTGCAGAGTCACATGACCATATTTGTTGGTTTCTGATACTTATGGCTTATTTCTGGCAAAAAAAAATGACCATTCATGAGAGTGGATTTGGACTTATGAATGCTGTGAGTTGCTTAAAATCACATGATTTGCTTAACAATAACTGTAAAAAATAGTTGAAAAATTGGGTTTGGCACATGGTGTCTCGACCTCCCAATTGTAAGTTGCAGAGTACCTGTACTTTCTTCTTATCCACCACCTCACTTACTCCCTTGCAGCAATATTCTTCTGCTTTTCAGCAATTTTTAATCCTACCTTCATTTAGTCCTCACATAGGCCTAATCAATTTGATAATTATTTTTACGCAAAAATGAAAAGCTGCAAGCTGTAAGTTTAGCTCTGGGCTTCAGAAACATACACTGAAATAGTTTGATCTTTTCCCTTGGTAATAGAAGAAGTATTAGTCAAAATAATTTCAGCAGTTGCATGTACAACAGTCCCTATCAAGCTTTTTCCTTTATTAGTCTTCATACCACTTCTTCCAATCTTTTTCTCTTCATTGGCAAAGTATTCATCTCCTACCAGCAGTTTTCCAGATTCCATCAAATATGTCTAAACTAGTTTTTTGCTGGAAAAAAATTGTCCCAAATACTTTTATGTGTTCCAGTAGCTATGTCTTTTTTCCCCACTCTTACAGAAAAGCTTTAACAGAGTACCTCTCTTTCGTTTCCCATCTGCAGTCATCAATCTCACTGACTCATTTCAGTTGGGTTTCCATGTAAGAGATGGTTGAAGTAATATCTAGTTGGCATTGGCATTATATTACAGCTGAACTGCTTGTGGCCAAGGTGAAAATCTATCTTCATTGCTGATTCTATTAAATTGTTTGCTACATTTGATGCATTAGACATTCAAATATGATTATTTTGCCTGAGTATCCTTGGTGTTGCCTGCACTAAATTTTAATAATTTCAGATTTACATCACCACACCTTTCTGTCATGGTTTTATTTTCCAGCCTTTGTCATAATCAGTGTATACTGCCCAGGATTCAAAATTCATTGCTTTTATTTACATTCTTCATTTGGGTTTCTTAATTTCTTATCAGTTTATATTGACAATACTCAAATGTATTCATTTGTCCTTGTTTTGGATGACAAAATGTGGACATCCATTTCCAAGTGTTACTATCTCAAACTCAACATGTAAAAGGTTATGTTCCTTAGTGGTGATGAATTTAGAATTAAAATTTGGGGAAACTTTCTTTAAAGCTCTTTATTAGTATGCCCATCAATTCTTGTAAATGTAATTATTGTTCACAATGGTCCTTGGGTCTTTATCATAAAGATATCAACATTCAAACTATTATGAATATGTCCCCAAATTACCCCACCTCCTACATCATCTGTTAGTTGCTATTTGCAAAATACATCAGTTCATTGAACCAGGCTAAGCTAAGCTAAACTACTTAATTAGAAAATCTGCATGTTGTTCATGTCCCTGTGCATTTGACCTGATTATCTAGCTAGGGCCAATTCTTGGTAATAACATTTCTAGAACATCATTGAAAGCCTTTTTCTACCAGTGCCAATCTTCTGGAGTTAGAATTATGCCTGAAGTTTTATCTATCAGAAAATATATTAATGGGTCTTTATAAAGGTGATCTAAGTAATAATGTAATGCAGAAAATATTAAGTATTTTAAGATGGTTTTAAATGTTTTGGGTCATTCAATTACTGAGGCTGTATTTTTCTTGTGATCCTAAGTTAAATTCTAGTAAGCTTTTGTGTTAATGTTTGATGTTGCATTTATTATGCTATTCTATAGCTAGTTATATATGCAGGAAATATAAAACTATTAGTAGTACAGAATTCCTGACAAATGGTCATCCAGATTGTGTTTAAACACCTTCAGTGAAAGAGACTTCACCATGTCCACAGGAGGTCAGTTCTCCAAAAATCAGCTTCTTCCATGAGGATATTTTTCCTATGCCGAAACAAAATATACTTTTTTAAAATTTAAATTTGCAATTTTTGTCCTTTCTTTGGAAACAATTCTGCATCATTTTCTATATGTCATTCCTTGACACCTGAAGACAAATATCATATCTTGCAGCTACATTCTCTTCTCCAAGCTAACCATCCTTATAGTTTTTTCTATAGCTTCACTTACTTGTAGGTCCCTTAATAACTTGGATACTGTCCCCTAGATATGCTCCACTTTAACAATGTCCTTTTCTGAATCCCTCTAGACTAGGGATGTCAAACTTGCAGCCGGCAGAACGGATGTGTCACGTACTGGCCCCGCCCCTGCCCAGTTTAGTGAAGGGGAAAAAGTCCTGATAAGTCATGTGATGCTGCTGTGACGACACGAGTTTGACACCCCTGCTCTAGAGGAACAAACTTGGAATTCAATACAAATATTCAAGAAAAAAAATGTGGTACTTTTAACAGCAAATTTATTTTTAATGAACAAAGCTCTTTGCAGGACTGAGATAAAGATTATCATTGGTTGATAGCTGTATTTCAGAAAGCTGTAATTAAAATTCTTTCTGATAATGACTTATTCCACTTTTGCCTGGTATGCTCCCTATGTGAATCAGGCTCCACACCTCCTAGCAGCTGCAGTAAAATTTGTCAGGCCTCACAGTTTGATGGTGCCAATCAGTGTTTTGCATAATTCTCACATGTTGCAATTAGGGGAGTGTGGATCCTCAGAATCTGCTTTATTCTATTGCTTGCTTTGGCTATATAGTTTTCCAATCTTTTCTAAGGCTATTGTAAACAAATCCACAGAAATATTTGTCAGGGCAAAGGGGAGTGGACTTGCACTCCCCCCCCCAAATTGGAAGGTTCCAAGGAGCCCTCCCAAATTTGTTTAACCTTTTAAATGTCCACCAAAGCTTCATTTCTAGAAGAGGTTTTTCCTTTCACCAGCATTTCTTTGAATTACTGTATCACTATCCAGTGTTATGTTTTTATGAAGACATTTGTAGCAAGTATCAGAAAACATAAATCTCTCTGTAAATGTGCCTTAGTAAGAAAATTAAAAAGAAGCCCTAAGAAAATATACGTGATGCAAATTTTGAGTATGCTCAAACCTTTGACCTGATAGCTGATATTGTTATGATTGTCAAAAGAAGAATGTGTTGCTTGTTTATTCTGCTATGGATTCCCCTAGGAGTCCCAAAGTCTACTCTTAAATACATTCTTAATATTGGTGAACTTATTTCATATCCCAAATTTATAACTGAAAAAAGTGACCCTACAGAGCACTAGTCCTCAACTTTGACAATTTTAAAATGTGCAGGCTTCAATTCCAGAATTCCCCAGTCAGCCATGTCCATGGTAATTGTAATATATTTTCTGATTAGGATCACAGAAATAACCTGACCTGCAGATTATCTAGCAAAACTCAGTCCAAGGAATGTATTTTGAAAGGGTTGGTTATTGTTGGAAATAATCCAATGGTTTGACTATTTATTTATTTGCTATATGGTAAGCTCAAAATATGTGTGCCAAAAATGACAGTGCTGCAGTAATTACTAATTTCATTTTCCATAAAGAACAGTAAGTTGTCCTGTTTGCAGTACAAACATTTGATTTATGGTGTTTCTAGATTTTGCTGTACTTGGAAGACTTAACTGAATTACTTTTTGTTTGCACTATCTTAAAATTTATTAAATGAATTGCATATTACACAATCCCAGAGATAAACAAAGTACTGGATTCTGTTTTATTATATCTACCACTCAACCATCTTAATCTCCCATGTATCTCTAGCTTTCTGTATGTACTCATAATGAGATTCTTCATTTAAATGCAACATATTGGCTATGACTGATCCTCTCAAGAACCTTAAAAATGCAAAGATATGATGGAAATTAAAAACACTTAAATGAAGGTAATCAACAATAAACCATTGTTATGGATTTATATGCCTTTTATTAATCCCCAGCAATGCATGTTAATTTACCTGAATCCTGGCAGAAAACAAACTGTAAGCAATGTCACTTTAGTCTGTCACTTTAATACACATTAATAAGGGAATAACCTTTTCAATGTAAATTGACCCAAATCTCTAATCAAGTAGTTATTCAGTTTTTATTTCTTAATTATTTTAAGAGATGGCTACATATGTCAATATGAAGACAGCTAGAGATATGTGATGCTGTATCATTTACAGGAGGAAAAATATAGGTTTATATGAAGAGATCCAGCCTGGGTTCTTCTTGAAACATCTCCATTATTTACAAATTGAAGTTTTCATACCCTGAGATCACCAAAACAACCCAATATTAGATTTTGCAATAAGACAAGAGATCTTTCTTTCCTAGATGCAGCACAAATATGTCCTGGAACATCATTTTTGTGCCATGCTATCACAATGCTGCCTTCATCTCATCTCAGTCCACAAGTAAGATAAGCTTGTCCTTAGCTAGACTGGTGTTAAAGTAGTTCTCCAATTCAATCCAAGGGCAGCCTCAAGACACAACAAGTTTGTCAGGGTTTATGAGCCTTTACCTTGGGTCAGGTAAAGTCAGGTGACTGCAATGACATAAAATAGAAACAGACTAGAGACAAACAACAAGGACAGCAAATTTTATGCCTATATAATTTCTGCCAATTCAGGAATAGGCAGAAAACACCACAGCTCAGATACAGGAAAAAAATCCTATGTGGTTTTAACTCAGCTTCATGAATCAGATTGCAGAAATGAAATCAAGGATTTGATTTCAAATAATACATTTAAGGTTTTTCTGCTACAGATGGATAATGGAAACAAAAGAATAAAGGATGGGGATTTGGAGCAGTGAAGATAGGTAGTACATTGGTTTGTTCCATATGAAAGACAGAATGGAAAACCAAACCAGAAGTTAAATTCATCCAGCTTCCAAGCAAAATGTATAATTTAATAGTACTGCTTTATTTATATCACTCTAAAGAAGTTGAGAATGAATAAGTTTTCCTAAAAACTTATTATCATAGTCATTCTTTTTATAATATAATACAAGATACTTGGGAAGCAAATGACATCTGTCTATCTGATGTCTGTTTGTCATCTAGCTCTCTATCATCTAGCTATCTAGCTATCCATTCACCTATCTATCCTCTATCCTCTATCATCAGTCAAATTTATATACTACCCATCTCATCTGAGTGACTCTGGGCAGTTTACAAGCATTTACTAATATATTACTTTCTAAGCCACTTGATTCATTGATTGATTCATAGACAACAACCTGAGAAGTTATCAAAACTCTTCCTTGCTCTGGTTTTTATGAAGAACATCTGAACAGGCCAAGGGAACAAAGCCACATCCCTTACCACTATCGGCTGATGTTTTTGGTTTGTGAAAGTCCTGATTCTGTTCCATTTTTATTTTTACCTAATGGAACACCATAAAGAAAATAGATGAAAGGATTCAGAATTCTGTCTACCTGTCAGTCAGCAGATTAACTCTTCCCAAAGTTAACCAAACATGGCCAAATTTGTTATGGTGGAAGATGGAGGCAAAAAGGTTAACACTGGGTCAGAGGAGTTTTGAAGAAAAAAATGCAGAATAAAATCGTTTAATACATCATATGGTAAAAATAGTTGAGCAGCAACTAATTCTTGACTTAGTGATATCTAGATATTAATGCTTCAATGACATGCTAACTATTCATTCAGTTATTGTGTGTGTGTGCATGTATGTATATGTATACATATACAAACACACTTACACAGAATTATTGGAGACTTCAGAGATCTCTGCAAAATAACAAAATACAGTGTAATTTAGTTTTTCTGGAACTCTAAGAATTTCCAGGCAACTTAGCTGACTGCTTCACATTATGTAATGTTGTGACTACAATCTCCAACTTTCATAATTGGGAATATGGAAGTATGGCCAATAGCAGGTAGAAGACACGAAGTTAGCAAATGCTGCATTACTGATAAAATCCATGCCGAAAGAGTTGATAGTAGCTTTAAAAAATGTTTCTACAACAACTAACAGCTCCCACTTGCCTTCTCAAATAAATAGTACAGATAAAACTAGCTGCTTCTTCTCTATGGACAATTAGTTCACATGTGCTTTCAGATACAATAACTTGCTAATAATGAGATATAATAGATTGTAGAATGATTCCAAAAGTAAAGTACAGCTAATTGTCTCACAGAAAGTTACACTAAGCAATTCAGTAAAAAATAGGCTATTTGGGTGGGGGGAAAGTTATATATAATTGAATTACAGGAAAATCTAACCTGTTTCCAAATTGGAAAGGATAGCTATCCTTGTGAATCATTAATTAGATATGCAGCAAAGTGAGAGAATTGGTGACTGATCAGTATTTGTTAAGAAAGTGTTTTAGAAAAGTCAAATGGTGGCCTTAGTTTTCTAGTCAAAAACATCCTTCATGTTCTTTTGATAGAAGATTGCATTTATAGCAGGAGCTGCAATCAAAAAGAAGCTAGGGCCAAGACAAATCTAAATGTGATTTAAGTTTGGTTCAATTAATTAACTCGTTATAAAAGTTAAGATTACTTTTCATGTATTTATTGTCATTGTTGTCCCAAAACATTAAAACATTAAAAACTTCAGTTTCACGGTAATTTGAAGAGAAGCCTAGGCATGATAGGGGTCATGCCTAGGTTTTAAAGCTAATTATCCTTGTGATGCAATGTTCCATTTGAATTCCACTGTTAGAAGAAATATCCTTCTGAGTTCAGCTCCAAGTGGGGAAAAAGACACTGGAAACATGGAGACTGCTTGGAAAGATGGTTTAATGGTGGACAAGGTCACATGGTTTGAGTTCCTGAAAAGAAAAGGGGTGAAGATGCTATGAGTCCCCAGGTTTTATGCCCTCTCTGGCTTTGAACTTCCTGGGGCCCAGAAAGAGTATCCTGATTGGTTATCAGGCTCCCAGGGGGTGGGGTTTTTAGCCAGCCTTGCTAGCTGATGTAATCTTCCCAGGTGCCATGTGGTGAGTTTCTATTGCTGGATGGGTCCTATTTTGTTGCAGATGATGGTCCATTGACGAAGATGGGATGGAATTGAGTTTCTGCTTCTCTGAGTTTCTACTTCTCTTTTAGAAAAAATATTCTGCCTTTTAAGTAAATCCTAAAATATTTCATTTTTCTAGGAGAGGGGTGGATGCTAACTTCCTACAATCCCTCCTCTTTTTTTTTCAAAATGTGAGTTTTGAAACATCTTCTTGGCAAAAGATTAAAATTAATCAGATCAGGGAGGCTTGATGGGTACTTCTAATTGTTCCAATGCAAAGGGGGAAGGCATTGATAGAGGCAACAGAAAAAGATTCCTTCAGTGGCTCCCAAAAGCTTTCAACCATGAAGGTCTAGCAGCCAGGGGAAAATTTCTGGAAATAAATTTACTGTATCCAATTTCTATACCAATTAATTTCAGATATTTCATGTCACTTTATGTGAGCTTCCAGTCAGGTTTCAAGCAAGCACATGTCCCAAAATTTTTCACAGTCATGGTTTTCCTTTAAATTACAGGCTGCCCATTTCCAAGGGTTGGTTACTGAACCTGCCCTAGCTCTTACTTTAGTACATCCAGGATTTGTGAGTCCAAATTGAGTGTACAATTAGCCAGTGTACAATCCAGGATTTTTTTATATATATTACACACAATGAGCCCTGGGACTTCTACTCATGAGACCACCAGCGCAACATATCTTGCTTTACTGGGCAACTGGGTAGCATCATTTGTTAGTCACAGTCAGGGCTTGGGTTTTGGATATCACTTTTCCTGCTATCTCTTCAAGTGAGGGAATTGCCTGAGGGGGATTGCCCCCTCCCCCATGGAATTAGCAGGGAGATATGACTACTTGGGCTTTTAGTGCCACAGAACAAAAATCAACCTAGGAGAAGCTTTGCGTGGAGATAAGTGAAGGGAATCATTTCAGTCTAATTCTGAATGGTGTGTCTCTCTGTGTGTGCATGTGTATGCAGCTACTTTTACAATGCAGGCAATACAAACATTTTGGACATATTTCTCTTCCACCAGACAGACATCTAAGATGTACATAATTTGCTGTGGCAACCACTCCCAAATACAATTCTTACAATAAACTAATTACAATATAAATGAGACAAGACAAAAACCTTACAATGAATTTCCACCCTCCCCCATAGTCTTTCCAGATGTCTTCTGGGGATTGAAAAGTGTCTTTTGGTCTTTACTTGTCATCTCAGGGTCATTTCTTTCATATCTGCTGGGTGACGTGCTTGGTGGTAAGGCTGGTCAGTCAGGCTTGGGAAGGTCTGCTCCACTCTGGTTGCTGTGATGACTTTCAGTGGAGGCTGGATTCAAGCCCAATTCCTGGTTCAAACAGATGGAAGGTCTCCTCTGGAGGCAGCATCTGGATCCAGGTGCTCTGCTTACACAGATTGCAGAGTCATTTGTGCAGGGCTGAAAGACATTAGACAAGGGTCCCCTCCCCCCTTTTGTGGGTAATCTTCCCAGGAAAGGCATTGTAACAGGATTAGAGATGGGGGGGGTAGGTAGCTGGCAGGCAGAGTTTGAAAAGAAACAACAACACATCAGTATTGCAGTTACTAAACAGATAATGCAGTTTCAACAAAATGGAGACACAACAGACAAGAAAGAAAAAACTGGATTCACATACTTCGGGAAAGAAATGAACAAGTAAAACCATTTAAACACATACAGTGAGTGCAAGACTGAATTTTTTTTCCCTTGTAAATGAACTTAAAACTTGAGTTTCCTCATAAACTTGAGTTGTTACTTTAAGATACAGAGAGGAAAGGAGGAAAAAATAGAAATAAAATGAAAAGTTCTCTTTACTCTGTTCTTGTTGGCCAGACAAACACAGGGCAAAGGCTCTTTCTTTCTTTTTCTCTCCCCCATTTTTCATTGCTTCAACCTTTTTTTTTCTCTCTAACAATTTCAAATTCTTGTCTCTAGGGATCAGATATAGTTTAGAATTACAATTACCTTGAGGGCTCACAAAGACTTAGACATACACACATAAAAACAAGGAGGACAAAGAGAGGAAAGCAGAACTCTGAGATTTACACACACACTGATCATTCCCACCATAAATCTCAGTTAAATTAGGGAAGGCACAAATCTTAACAAACATACCACGTGGTTGCATAGAAGACAGAGAAAGAGACAAACAAATAAAACAAACAAAACTCCCAACATTCCTATTTATATATTTCCCTTTTCTTTTAAGTATCTTTATTTAGCCAAATTTGTCTCCCGATTATCTCTTAGCAGAGCCCCCCCTTTTTTTGCACAATTTCCGAGCTTTCCTTTTGCTCATGCCAGGAAACACTGGCATCCGCCTGGTGTCCCAGGCCACAATCAACTCTTCCAGGGGAATTTCCATCACCCTTGAGCTACAGCTTCCCATGATCCTTGAAATGTAAGTTTCACTTTGGCTTAGCCAGGCAACACTCCTTCAGTTTTCAGAAAAAAATGGTTTCGGGAAGGTATTTTGATTCCCTCATGAAGTACGGGCCCCTTCCTATTTAGAGAATTTGTCTAGGTTTCTGGATTAAAAAAAAAGATCCGGGGGGACCTCACTGCCCCTACAGCTAGTACTAGCACCTCCTTACTCAATACATATACACTGGGGCTGCTTTCTTGGAATACACCGGGGACTCCCTTTACTTTTTATTACCCTTTTCACTTTTGCTTAGCATTCTCTCAGCTTCCATTCCTTTTAAACACAAAATTCGGTGACCCCCCTCCCCTTGCTTTCTCTATCCTACCAGTCACAGCTTGGTGGAGCTAGCGGTAGGCAGAGATCAGCTAGAGGTTGCTCAAAGAGGTGAAATCAGACTGCTTTCCAAGCGGAATCACCCCCCCCACACACACACACACTTCCTCCTTCCCTAACAGAAGGTCCTGTGCTCTGGCAAACCCCCCCATGCTCTCCAGACTGTTGGTCTTTCTGCAGTTAAGAAATGCACAGAGGAAGTAAGATCCAGCTGCAATTGGGAGACGGGTCCTCACACTCACACCCTTGCAGGCATACACACATTTCCCGTGCTTTTCCATGCTTTCAAATTAAAATTTAGAGGTGCTCACCTTCTTTCCAAGCAGCCTTTGAACTCAACACCGAAAACCCCTTTAAAACCTATTTCCAAATGGCCAATGTCCACGAAAACATGCCCACAGACTCAATGGGTTTGCTGCTAGCAAGGGAGGCTTACCTGGGCTAGGTCCATTGGTTAGGTTAGCTTGGAGTCCCATCTGGGGTGCCAAATTTTAGAAGAAATATCTTTCTGGATTCAGCTCCAAGTGGGGAAAAAGACACTAGAAACATGGAGACTGCTTGGAAAGATGGTTTAATGTTGGACAGGATCACATGGTTTGAGTTCCTGAACAGAAAAGGGGCGGAGATGCTGTGAGTCCCCGGGTTTTATGCCCTCTCTGGCTTTGAACTTCCTGGGGCCCAGAAAGAGTATCCTGATTGGTTGTCAGACTCCCAGGGGGTGGGCGTTTTAGCTAGCCTTGCTGGATGATGTAATCTTCACAAGTGCCATGTGGTGAGTTTCTGTTGCTAAATGGGTCCTATTGTGTTAGTTTCTGTTGCTAGATGGGTCCTATTGTGTTGCAGATGATGGTCCATTGACAAAAATGGAAGGGAATTGAGTTTCTGCTTCTCTGAGTTTCTATTTCTCTTTTAGGGAAAATATTCTGCCCTTTTAGTATATCCTAAAATATTTCATTTTTCTAGGAGAGGGGTGGGTGCTAACTTCCTACACCACAAAGGAGGAACTTGAGTCTGGCTTTTTCTTATCAATTTAGGGAGCTGGTTTCAGAGGAAGAAAAGTGGGTAGGTTGTGTAGGTACTGCATGTTCCCATCATCTGTTGAAGTTATTAGGAAATTTGTGTTTGCAAATTACTATCAGCTAATTGAATCAGGTTTGTAAAAGAAACATATGCTTTGAAGACTTTGCAGTTTACTGGTAAAAAAAATTAGTGCTGACCTGGTTAGGTTACAACATTGTCTCAGAAATTGTGATCATCTTCCAGATGTAAGATTACTGATTTATGGAATATCTTTCTGTGGGAGTGTTAATCTTGACATATGCAAACTTGGAGTGTAGGAAAAAACAGAAAATGTGCCATTGTATAAGAAACTGCAATTCACCACTAGAGATTTGAACCAAATGACCTGTTATTTTAATTCTCTTTTCTGCAGGCATGTTGTTCTTTGATTCGTGGTGTAGTGCTTAAAACTGCAGGTAGTCATGACCTTGCTAATATATATTCATAACTGTCTGCAGACATAGTTATTGTGAGGGATTTATAAAATTGGAGAACCTATTGAAGTCAATGACTGTTGCTGCTTTTTAAAAAAAGTAATAAATGTACAGCAATTTCTTTTATGCATCACTGCTATTTAAAGTTTATATTTTGGATAGAGTAAGTTAAATGAAGTTATACGTTATTTGTCTACAGTGCAAGACAGGGATCTTTGTATGTATATGTGTGCTCCAGTAACTATATTTTGTTGTTATTTCTAAAAATGTGCAAAAAATTTATCACAATTTATCAGAGACCAACCTGAAACTGTCTGATTTAACTCTGTATTGAATATGAATTTGTAAATCTTAATTGGCTCCAACTGGCTTTTAGAGATAGCATGAGATCTGGGAGTTTTAATAGATGTAGATTAAATCTGATCTAGTGTGAGTTGGCAGATTGGCATTTTCAACTATTCAGTCAAAAGCTTAGAAAAAATAACGGTCATCTACACCTAAAGGATGACTAGTCAAATCAAAACTTTATTATGGTCAAAGACCACCATAGAGAGTGATTAAAAATTCAGTCTTCCTACTCCTAATCTAACACCATAACTGCTATATCAAACTGGCTCTCAAATATTTGTATAAGTCTCTAAACTACATCTTTCATTTTAGAACCACAGAGATCCCCCTCCATTTTCCCCCACAACAAAACACAGGCACTATGTTTTATTTTTTAAAATCAGTATTATACAGTTGCTTCGTGTCTATGGAGATTCTCAGTCATCCAGTTCATGATTGTCCCAAAAGTGCTTTTTCAAAAGACAACCGGACTTCCTTTGTTTTTGCTTGAAGATGTTTTGCTTCTCATTCAAGAAGCTTCTTCAGAAATGCCTTCAAGCAAAAACAAATAAAGCTGTCTTTTGAAAAAGCACCTAGATGCAATGACTTTTAAACATGGATGTCATTTCCAGTTTGGAGATTTTGAAAAGAATTTTCCTTTCATATCTTTATTTTTGGGGGACAATCCATATAAAAACAACATACACAATCAAAGTACAATTATGTATACTTTACCAACTCTTACTAGCATTCTTTATTGTGTGACCATACAAATTTACACAGAATAGTAATTATAATATTAATATAATTATGCAATCATATAATGCTACTTTCTGTAACATTTTTTGGACAGAAAACTCTGTCCAAAACAATACTTCTGGTAGACAAAATGATATCATTCACTATTTTTGTTTTAGAACAAGAAGTTTCGCTTATCTTTTCCTTGCTTAGTCAGCCGATGTCAGAAGCAGCCATACTAAAAATGTAGTAGTAGGTACAGGCTAGACTTGGCTTTCAAGGCACTCCTGATTTTTTATTTTGGTAGATATTCTCAAAACATTCCTTTATTAGCTCTTGATATAGTGATAGAAAAACTTACAACACAATGAATTACGCATTTCCATTGTTCAAGTTCAAGTTGCTAGAAAATATTTTACAGTGTGGAAAAGTGCAAAATAACTGTCCATAAATCATGACCTGGGATAGAAACAAAGCCAATATCATGGGGACAAGAGTAAAACAATGATTTACAGGCTGCCCCATTGACATTGCAGATAACTAATGAGAGTCTCTTTGTCTTTCCAATTTGTAAATAAGCACTGGGGGAATTCAGTTTATGTTCAGTCCATTTCAGAAGACATTGACTTTAATTTATGGATACTTCAAGCCTTATTCAAGACAAAAGTCAGGATTTGCTGTTACATATCTAATTGCTCTACTTCTTTGAAACCATAATCTAAAGCCTGTTTAAATATCTCTGATGAAGGAGAGCCCATCACCTCCTATGTCAATAGAATATGTTCTATTGTTTATTATACATCACTGGCAACTAATGTGTAGCCAAAATCTGCTTCCTACAGTTCCATTAATTGCTTCTAATCTTGCATGTTAAAGTGTCCTTTGAAAGAAATGATGCAAAGTAAATTACCTGGTTAGTAGTTCCTAAGGAAAGAAACTAAATCCTACTGCCCAAACTGTTAATTGTAATTTCAAATTTGAGTTAAAATCTTGTTGCCCATTGCAACACAACTCACTAACCTCCTAAAATAACAATTCTAAAGAGTTCTGAGAGAGAGAAGGACCAATTCTCTCTATTCTTTATTGGTCAGACTTCAGATAGAACAGTCCATTCAATTCTATGTATCGCAATTATAAAGGACAATAGTAAACTAGAGTAGTCTTTTGGCTTGGATCAATTGCAGTGTAGAGTTCAGAAATACTCCAGAAGAGTGCAAGAAATAATTGGTTTAAATTACAAGGCATAGCTTTTGCTTAAACATCAGGATAAATTTACTAATAGTAAGAACAGTTGCAGCACATCTCCTTATAGCAGAAATAAGAATTTAGTATCTTTCCAAACATTGCTAAATCTAAACTTCCAGCAATTTGAGGTAATGTGACCAATAATTCTTCAAACATTTAGAAAGCCCCTGAATCATCACCCTTACTTAAAGAGTTGACATTACTGGATACACTGTATGAATAAACTAAAAATTAAAAATAATTTTATATTGAAGATGGAGAAAATGCTGTAGTAAAATTTTAGAGCATTAGTCTACTGGAAAAAAATTAATATCCATGGAATAAGTAACTGAATAGCATCAAAAGGAATAGTTTTCACACTAAAGAAGCAAGTAAAGTATCAATTTTCTTTTAACTGAAAGAGTAAATGTGTTTCTTTGCAGGAGGCAGAAAATTGTTCTAGGACCAAAATAGCAGCATTTGACATAAGAACGCAGTTACAGCCCAAATATAGCTATAGAGAAGAGGATTAGAAATGAGGCAACATTTGCTTCTCTGGGCTTTGCCACTGCATATGGTGATTAGCTTGCTCAAATAAACAAAAGATAAGATTTCAAAGCCACATCTGAAACTTCATCCAGAAAATGCAGCATATTTTTCCATGAATTTTCCTTCCTTCCTTCCTTCCTTCCTTCCTTCCTTCCTTCCTTCCTTCCTTCCTTCCTTCCTTCCTTCCTTCCTTCCTTCCTCCCTCCCTCCCTCCCTCCCTCC